>PVKS010013521.1:0-50584 GCA_004027875.1 Aplodontia rufa | reverse complement strand
TTAATTTTGATTTTACAGCATGCGCCATAGGAGTTTTGTTAAGGAAGAAGCTGCCGACTCCTATAAGGTGCAGTGTTGACCCGACTTCTTTTTCCAGTAAATTTAAAGTTGTAGGCTTAATATCCAGGTCTTTGATCCATTTTGATTTAATTTTTGTGCAGGGTGAAAGATAAGGATCCAGCTTCAGTTGTCTACAAATGACTGTCCAGTTTGTCCAACACCATTTGTTGAACAGGCTATCTTTCTTCCACACTATACTTTTGCCCCCTTTATCAAATATCAAATAGTTAAGGATATGAGGGTTTGTCTCAGGATCTTCTATTCCGTTCCACTGGTCTTCGGTTCTGTTTTGATACCAATACCAGGCTGTTTTTTGCTACTACAGCTCTGTAATATAATTTCAGGTCAGGGATTGATATACCCCCTATTTCTTCCTTTCTATAGAGTAGTGTTTTGGCTAGTCTGGGTCTCCTGTTGTTCCATATGAACTTGAGAATTTCTTTATCTATATCTCTGAAAAATGCCATAGGTATCCTGATGGGGATTGCGTTGAATCTGTAAAGGGCTTTGGGTAGAATGGCCATCTTTATCATGTTGATTCTGCCTAACCATGAGCATGGAATGTTTTTCCATCTGCTCAGGTCTTCTGTAATTTCTTTTTTTAGTGCTTGATAATTTTCTTTGAATAGGTCTTTAATATCCTTTGTAAGGTTAATGCCCACATTTAGGATTATTCTACTTATACGTCTTCTTTGGAGAAATACATAAAAAATCCTTTCTCCATTTTTTAATTAGAATTTTTTGTTGTTGATTTATAGGATATAATACTTTACAAACAAAAATATTAAGACTCATGTATATCTTTCAGATTTTAAAAGGTAGTATGTATTTCTAGGGTGGTTCCGAGAGTGAAGTTACAGATAGATAAAAATCACATAGATCAGTACCTGGTATACGTCAGGTATTCAATAAATGTTAGTCATTTTACTTTACCTTTTGCATCATGCAGCCAAATTCATTATTTTTGTTTCCTTTCTTTTCTTTCTTTCTTTCTTGCTTGCTTGCTGTCTGGCCAGTGGGCTGGCTTTCTTGCTTGTCTTGTGATAAATCTTGTCTCATGAATAACTTCATTAATATATTAGTCCTTTTGATAAATGTGTCATTGTTAAGAAAACAAAGTCGTTTCATGGTGTTTTAAAGGATTTCCACTAATGCACATCTGCTCCTGTAAAATTATGTGTTGAGTACAATGCTGCATGATGGCTCCTAGCTTACTAGTAAATGCCTGAGAAGGCTCAGGCACATCTCCTTCTTTTTTCATGGTGTCTGTATGGTTGTGCAATAAAAGTCAAGCTCTAGATACATTAACCCACAGTAACATATCACATCCTTTAGTGCACATATCACATCCTTCAGTGCTTATCATACCGTTTAGTTGTGCATTTGACATTTATGATAAATAATGCAATCACTCATGTGATATATGAGCGATCTTCCCTTCTCCCTGAACCTATTAAATAAGGCTTTTGTCCCCACATCTCAGCCAAAATACCGCTCCTCAAGGTGACTAATCACCCCTACACTGACACATTCAATAATCCTTCTCAGGCGCCTAACTCTACATACCTAAGTTGCAGATTATTTCTTATTCTGGACACATTATCCTCCTTTGGCTTCAGCAGGCTCTCTCATGCATCTTTCCCCACCCCTTTAGGTGCTTCTTTTTCATTCTCTTTTATTAGTGTTACAAAGAAGTATCTATGTCTTGGGACATGTATTAGAGACCATGAGTTTAGGCATGCATTCAAGGAATTACCTGCAAAAAAAGAAACGGGAGAGCTGAAGCAAAATGCATGCAGGGGTAGATCAAGGAAGATAGGGATTATTATAGCATGTTTGGAAGATGTTTGGAATGATCCAGCAAGAGGAGATTAAAATGAATGACACTGAAGAGGACACAATTGCAAGGACTACGTCTTGAAGTGGGAGGCAGGGAATAGCATCCAGGAGATGAATGAAAGTGTTAGCAATAGAGATAGGACAGCTCATCCTTAAAAGCAAGGAAAGCAGACCTAGGCAGGTGGCAGGAGTACAGGAAAATTCTGTCCGCCTGGTTTCCTTTTCAATTAGTGAAATGAGAGAAAAGATCATCAGTTGAGACTAAGAAGAATAGAAAAATTGCTAGATGGAGGGGTTGGGAAAGTTATATGAAATGCTTGGCCAGTGATTGGACTAAAGAAAATTTAGAAGTATTACAGGTCGGCAGAGAATCTGCAGCTTAGAAGGAAATGTAGGCTCAGCACTCTAGCATGTTGGCACAGGAGCCGACTTCTTTAACAAGTCTGTTAAAGTACAAGAAATAAAACCAAAAATCAATAATTGGGATGGCATCAAATTAAAAAGCTTCTGCAGGGGACTGAGAAGGTGGCAGGCTAGAGGAAGGCTGCATTTCTAGTTGCTCCTAATGTGGGATTTAAGCAGCAGAAATACTGCTTCTCTGCAAGGTGGGTGAAGCACACATTTCACTGAAACTCAAAGCTGAATAGTCAGTGTCTTAGAGACTCAGAAATTCAGGTACATTAATCGAGGAAGAAAGACTACACTGGGGCCAAGCTGGTTGAGGCAGCAGCGGCAGTACTGGCCCACAGCAGTGGTAGCAGAGCTGGCTCTTAAATGAAGGGAGGAAGAGCTCAGAGTAGCACAAAGGACAGATTTGGCACAGAGAATCTCAAGGTAGGAAAGGCAGTTTGGCCTTTGCTGATCCAGAGTCTCCACTGGTGGATGAGGGGTGCTCCGTGAATCTCAGCTGGCCACCCAGAGCTGGGGCAGCATCTTGAGGTGGCCATGCTGTGGCTGCTTCTGCGGGAGCCTGGAGATCTGAGCAAAAGAACACAAGGTCCTGGCAAGCACCTGACACGTAACATAAGGTGTAGCTAGCGGAAACAGGCACAGAGAATATTTTACCCAAGGGGATTCAAGTTGAAAAAGTCAAGGGGAGTCCAACTCACTTTCCCCTTCGAGTCTGGTGGCCAGATGACCAGCTGAAATGGGTTGGGAATCTGAACAAGTGGGTGTGAGCACACTGAGGGACTAAGCCTGGGAATCTGGAAAGGCTGAGTTCATGTGCAGCAGAGGGGTTGAAGAATTGGCTCTTGTGCCCCATGTGTAGAATTCTAGGGAGACTCCAGAGATTCAGACTTCCAGCAGAGGCTGACAACAGCCCGGCCCTTGGGGTGTGTTGATCTATTAATCTCCACCCAGCAAAGCCCCTAGGGTCTGATTAGACTCAAGTCTGGCCATCCAGATGGCCACTCCTAGAACCCTGCAATGGCCCCACCTTGGGAGTGCTTCCATCTGCTCCAGGCAGACAAAGCTCCAGCTGACAATGCTTCCCATCCCATCCTGCTTCATAATGGCGAGAAGGGAAGCTGAGAAGTTTTGAGCTCAAACTGGCAGCCTGGTTAGCAGCACAGAAAGAGGAAGGGTTTAACAACCCTCAGCCTTTGTTCTCACACTCCGTCTGTAACTCAAGAAGAAATGCAATCAAAGACAGTTGGGCTAGACAGTGACCATTTACGCTCATTGTCTATTTTGACCACCTCAGTGGAAACAATTACTCAAGTGTTCATTAAGGATCCTTTTATCCTTTTTTCCTCTCTCTCTTTCCTGTTCGTTTGTTTTTGTGCATGTGTTTGCTGTACTGGTTAGTCCATGGACATATATAGACATTTGCTTCTTTTTCTTCATTTTTAGTCTGTTTTAAAATGTTATTTAACCTTGCCTTGCCTTTTGAGGGTTGGGTTTTTGATTAATATATTTTGGTTTTGTTTTGTATTTTTTCTTTGTCTATTCCTTTTGTTCCTCCTTCTGACTTTCCTTTTGGTTACAGCCAAAATATATTACTCTTTCATTCTTCCTTTGCTGTGTTACTTCCATTTTCTCTCCTCCTTTCTTATCACCATCACATCCTACATCTCTTCTGCACTCTCTCTGTTCCCCCTGTGAGAGCGTGAGCGCTTTTCTACCTTCTTTTCACATTTTCTTTCCTCTTAGCATATACTTGCCAACTTTTAGCACGAATTGGTATCTACAACTCTTGCCCTCACCATCAATGCTGTTGCAATCATTACTGCTGTGGATACCATAGTTGATACTTGTCGTTTGCTTTACTTTTAATGTTTTATATTTTATAAAAATGATAAATATCAAAAGGAATAAATTTACTTGCCTTTTAATAGTTCTTATGTTTTACTAGCTCTATGGAAAATTTAAATTTTGTTATAAACTTTGGGAAATGGGCCTATTTAGTAAGCAACTGATTTTACTAGGAAGGGCAAATAGAAGAAAACAGGAAGGTTGATTCTCGAGCCTGTGAAGTGACAAAACTGAAAATTTAAAGCATGTGGCTCTCTCATTGTTTAAAAAACAAAACGAAAACAAAATTGCAGGGGTATTACTGCACGGGAGAGTCAGCTAGACAGAAAGCGGTTTGGCTTCAGTTTCTCAGCAAGTCTGACTTTCTGATTCTAGCAGGAATGAGATCAATTAGTTTCAGATGTCAAGTCAGATGGCTTCAGGGAAAACTCACCATTGGCACCAGGACACCCCTGCATGAGAAAGAGGCAGATCTAATGACCTGACTGTTGAAAACTCGTTTTCTTTTCTTTTCTAAATGAACAACATTATCATTAAAAGGACTGGAAATTAAACTTTGGAAGCTAACAAGAGCTGTAATTTCCATAGGGAGTGAAAATGAAAGAGTTGGAGACTTGGTTTTATATACAGACTGCAACCTCAACCGGAAGGGAGGCCGGCTGTGTTTGCTATGTGAACAAGGCTCCTACTTCAACAGGCGCCTCTCACTGCCAGTCAGATAAAATAGGCTTTTCAATTTTTTCTGGAATGGAAAAGCCACACAGGACCTTTGAAATCTTCAGAAAGAGTAAGAAAGCAAATATTCAGGCATTACCTAAAATAGCTATAGCAGAATAAAAATGACAACTGGACCCCCTGTGGCATGAAAGGACATTTTGATTAGTTGAATCCTGAATAGTCTCTCTCTCTCTCTCTCTCTCTCTCTTAATGAAACAGCTAATTTATTTCTAATTTGCCTCTAAAGCTTTTGGAGGAATACATATATCTAAATGTGCTTGTGTACTAAAAATATTTAAACAATACGAAAGTAGATTTGGAATCCTCCTCTATCTGTCTCATTCCCTACAACTATTTCTAAGATTTGATTACATGTGTTTTAAGGCTATTTTTTTGGAAATATAATTTTATAGAACATGAAATATCACGGTTCAGCAAGGTGATTCTTAATTTTATAATAAATAATACTCATCAAAATACATAGATCAATCTTAGTTCAATGGTTGCAAAGCCCAACATATGCAAAAATCATAAATTTCTATTTTTCTCTATTTCATGCAATACAATATTAATCTTTGCATAATAATTTTGGCACAGGTTGGAGAATAGTTAATAGTATGTATTCTAGAACTAAAAGATCTCAACAAATAAGATGTTTAAAATTATAAATACATTTCATATTTAACAGCTTTATGCTATTTATGTGTGCTTGACATTTGCCATTAACATTTTTAAATTTTGAAAGTATAGTATTTAAGAAATTATACATTATGTTTTTTATTTGATATTGAACTCTCAGGAAAGCTGTTGATTTTACCGACAGTTATATTGATATTATTAGCCCAATTTTCCATTTACTTGTTTTCTTTATTAGCTTACTGGTTTCTTTATATATATTGGATATCAACCCCTTTGTTATTTATATTACGATTTTTGGATAGGTTAACATTTCCCTTTTCATCTTATTTATGATTGCTTTTGCTTTAATAATATTGCTAATTAGTCATATCAGTTATTACTTTCTTTTATTTTTTATGGGCTGCATACTATACTGATAAGTTTCTCCATTCCTAATTTTGTACAAAAATATTTCTTTTATGTTTTATCATTTCCTATGCAAACCTACAATTTCTCAATTTTATATTGAGATATTTGACTCATCTGAAATTTATTCAAAGATAACTTGAGAATTCAGCTCTTTCTGAAACTGGTTCATTAGTAATTTGTTGTTAGAAGAATGCTTTATGAAGTGGTGGTTAATGGCACAAGGGTTTCAGTCATATAGACGTTTACTTGAGATTAGCTTTGCTTCTTTTGTGAAGCGTGACTTTTGGCAAGTTATTCTCATCATATCGATTCTTTCATTTGTAAACTGTGACTATTAAACTGCATATCTGGTAGATTTTGGAAAAATAAGTAAAAACATCTTTGAAAACACAGACAGGATTGGGGCATGAAAAGAAGTTAATATCAGTTAAGTGATTATTATTATTAGATTTTGAAATAAGAGTCATCACAATAATTTTCTATAATGTCAGAAACATCTTACTGTTTAATTTGTTTTACGTTTTTTGTTGGTTGACTTTTGGGTGATTTGTTTGCCTTGGTTTGGTTTGATTTGGATTGAGAAGACTAAGGCAAACAAATTGTCATCCCGTAGATACCTCTTCTAATTTTTTTTGCTGTAGGTCTAAGCCTGATATACAATGGCTCCAGTTTACTGCTGAGAAATAAATGTCCAAAATTTGTGTTACTAGTCTCATGTTATATCCAGAGAGATTCTAACTTTTAACTCATTTTCAGTTTAGTAGTGAACCTAAAGTTAAGAGGTAGCAGAAACTGTGTCCTATTTATTTTCTCAATTTTTATTTTAATTATTACATTTTTGTATGATTATCTAAAATGTTTGTCTCCTCCACCAGATTAACTGTAATCACTGTAAGCATAAAGACCCTATGCCCAACATAGTGCTTTCTCATAGTAGATGCTCAATAAATACTTTGTACAAATGGAATGTCTATTATACGACTAATACATGCCCTAAAATTATTTAATTTTAAAAACAAGCTTGCAATGCTCACTTTGGCAGCACCCATACTAAAATTGTAACAATGCAGTGAAGATTAGCGTGATCCTTGCGCAAGGATGATACAAGTTTGTGAAGCATTCCATGTTTTTCTTCTATGGGTAAATGGATGGAAAAGGGAAAAAAATTATGCTGAATAAAATAAGCCAAACTCAGAGACTCAAAGCGTGAATGTTTTCTCTCATGTGTGGAAACTAGACGAACTAAGGATAGGGTGAAAGATAGTCAAGGTTTCATAACAGACTCACCAAAGTCAGAATAATACATGATCTGGGGAAAGTCTAGTTATGAAAGGGTAGGGGAAAGGGGAGAAAAAAGCAGGGGAAAAGCGGTGCTATAAATACTGTTTAGTATATTTTACTCCTCTGAGAAGCTAAATAATTCTCATTCAGGCATTTAAAACTAGAAAATAGAAACATTATTTTATATATGTATATATATATATTAATATCTGTAATCAGGGAGAATGGAGTAGAGGTAAAAGACCGGGGAGTGGGGGAGGGGGGATCCTGGGTAAGGATTGGGTTCAAGTTATACTGTCATTATGTGCAAATGTATTAATGTGTAACAATGAACCCCTTCGCTATGTAGACTGTGCTGCACTAATAAAAATAATAAAGAAAAATAAAATAAGCTTGCAATTATTCCAGTTTCCACTGATGAAGACACTGAGCTCAGATTTAATGAATCTGCCCAAGAGACTCATGATGAATGACACACTGGGGCCTTGGTATCCTTAATGCTGGTGGCGGAGGCAGGACTGGCCCTGGATAGAGTGCAGCAAGTATGAGACTGAGTCTGGCAATTGTCAGGGGCAACTTTCCATTCTGTGTTCAGTGAGTCCAATTTAGTGGTTTCCCTTATGTATGTGGAATTAAAACTTGTGTCAAGCAAGATAATTATTCATGCCACCAAGAAGGTAAAATGGACACTCATCACCCTGAGTGCAAGCGATCAAGCCTTCTGCTCAACAAACTGGGACAGAATTCCAATCTGGCTGGTGTCAATTCTTCAGTGATAAACAGATGCAAATCTAGTTTCAGAAAGGAGAAAAATGATTACACATTTGAAAGAACTGACATCACCTGTGGGGTGAGTTATTTTTTCCTGTATCTGTGGGCTTTCAGCTCATTTTGGCTCTCTGCTCTGCAAAACAAGACTTGTCAGGAAACAGGAACTTGCAACCAAACAGAGAGGCCAGTTGTCAGACAGCAAGTCCCAACATTGCTCTGTCAGCATCACAGCTTACATAATCGCCTGCTTGTGAAACAAAGTGCAGGAATTTCAAGTGGCAGGAATGTGAAGGTTTGGTTCCATGCTCTCTAATAGAATAAGAGTTCTTGATCAGAAATTCTAGCTATGTTCTATTTTCAACTCTGTGTCATTGGGAGTCATTTTACATCTCTGGGAATAATATTGTCTGCAAAGTCAACCTAATAAAAGGTTTTTTTAAAATTTTTTATTGGTGCATTATAATTGTACATAATGATGGGATTTGTTGTCACATATTCATAGATGAACACAATGCAGCAATACAACTTGGGTAATACCACACCACATTCCCCCTCCCTCCCTCCTCCTCTTCCCTAGAACCCTTGCCTCTCTTTCTTGGTCCTATATTTTTCCTAAAATCTCAGGTACAGTGACATAATTCTTATACCTATGAAGAACATTTTTTATGTACATGACTATAGTATGTACAGTGACATACTTAAGGTTTTAAGGAAGAAAAAGTTTTACCTATGAAAGGAGGCAGTGCATGTGGGCATGGCGGTCTCATGACCACAGATAATGGTTAGAAGAGGAATGAATGGAAGGAATAGCTGCCAGTGGCTCTCATGGAGACATTTCAGAAAGTAAGGAGGCAGAGGACAGGATGTGGGCACCAGCAAAGTAGAATCTTCTAGACAAAGGGGAACTAACTATAGGAGAAATTGCAGCAAGCTCTGAACTGGGGTGGGAATGAGGGTTGGGTCAAGTACATAGATTAAGACATTTGTTTTCCCAGGAGTATTCTGGGGATGTGGTGACTGCTATTAATGGATATCAGAAAGAGGAAGAAGGGGGAAAATTAACAGGGAAAAAGAAAGAGAAGTCTTAAAGAAAAAAGAAGCAAAAAAATGAAGGAAAAGGAAAGAAAACAGATTATGGTCATTGCATCTTCAGTGTTGGGTATAAAGAAGGAGCTGTACACCTGGGATGAGAGGGGCAATGTGGCAAACCTTAAGAATCACCCATGGAGAGGAACGTTACCAATGGAAGAAATTCCAGGAAGTTGCCTCAGAGGAAAAATTAAATGGGAAAGAATTACTTGAATGGAAATAAATGAAGTTAGAAATAATATTTTCAAAAAAAGAAATAATATTTCTGTTATAGTTGTCCATCAGCCAAAGAACATAATGAGAATGTTAATGAAGTAAATTTGAGGTCTTAGCATAGAGTCAGGCATAATACCATATCTATCAATAGGATTTTTTAAAATGGAATTCACACCCAAGATGTGGTACTAGAAAAATGTTTCTTTTTTGAAATGTGATATATACACACATAGAGTTTTATTCAGACATAAAGAAAAATAAAATTACATAATTTGCAGAAAAATGGATAGAACTTGAGACCATTATGTTAAGTGAAATAAGCCAAACTCAGAAGCTCAAGGGTCATGTTTTCTCTTATTTGTGGAAGTGAGGAAAAGGAAAAGAAAGGTGTGTGGGGGAGTAATTGCATGAAAAACAAAAGGAGATCCAGTAGAGTAGAGGAAAGGGACCCAGGGGTGAGAGGATGGGAGGAAAGGGGGAAGCGTTAGGGAGGGACATTGGGCAAATTATGTTGCTCTATTGTGTGCTTATATGAATATGTATCAACAAACTCCATCATTATATATAACTATAATGCACAAATAAAAAATGTACAAAAATAAAAAGGTTTCTTTTTTCAATGGAATCAGGATTGTCAGGATAGAGAAGGATTAGAAGGCCATTTAACCAGACTCTCCAAAATGAGGTTATGTGAACAGTCTCAGGAGACACTAGGCAGGACTAAGAGAAGACACTCGTCACACAATATATGTTCAATTTAGGAATGTGTTTGGTAGCACATGCATTCATAAAGCTAAACAAACAATGGGTCAAATACTGAAGATTTTATTTGCCTCCCAAGACCTTTCTCCATTTCTACTATAATTGGTGAGATAACCATGGTAACTAGAACCTTTATGTCCAAGATACTGGAAGGAAGAAACAGGAATGGTGGACAGAAAGCAAAGACTGCTGCTTGATTTATGGGGGAAAAAAGTGCCTCTCTGCTCCCAAGCCACCATCTGGTGTCTCCTCTGAGCAAAGCATTGTCCTAAGACACTCCTTAGGAGAAATCTGTTTAGATGGTTTCATTTCTACTGTAAAATAAATTATCAGTGAAGAAATTAATGAATACTGGGCAAACAAACTGAGTATCACAACAGGAATTTACATTTTAAACAAATCCTATATTTTTCCTATCAAAAAGCTAGTTCAATTATATTTTTGTATATACAAAACAAAAAAATTAAAATATAATAAGTTAAAACATACTATGAGTTTTAGTGCTGTGTTTTGGCATTTTATCATTTTAAAGTAATCCATTAATTTCAAACTTCTAAGATAGTGTGGATATCTCAATCTCTAAAAGATGTTGATATTGGGAAATTACAAATGTGTGTACACAAAGGCAATTCTTAAATGTGAGGTTGGAGAATTCAATTAAATGAGAAATGTTAGCAATCATATTAACTGAATAAATTCTAGAGACTATCCCACCAAATGGAGAACATAAAAATATATTTCTGATAAGGCTTGCGAAGTCAGCACAGAGTGAAATATAGTATTAATAGAAAATCTCTCCTGGCCCAATTACCTAAAAGCAAAGGATCAAATACATCTGTGATTTTGATTTTAAGAATCTCATTTCAAAGAAAGTTGAAGTAAAGAAAATGAGAGCTATTCCCAGGTTAAATTCTAATTCACAAAGAGAGACCTGTTACCAAATGAAAAGGAAGGATGGAATGTGACATTGTTGAATTTGTGAGGGCCAGCCAAGAAGGAGAATTTTGGGCGTAGTCATCACACCTTCACCTTCTACTTTAGGAAAACAAATGACAAAAAGTGACAAGGCAGAACGAAGCCAGAGGATGATGCTGCCTGACTTGAGACTTATAGTAAGATTACAGTAATCAAGATGGTCTGGTATTGGTAAAAGAATACACAAATAGATCAGCTAAACAGAATGAAAATCCCCAAAATAAACCAAAATAGTACAGTCAACCAAATTTTAATAATAATGCAAGGCAATTCAATAAAGAACAGACAGTCTTTTTAACAAGTGGTGCTGGAACAACTGAGCATCCATCCCTATGTCAAAGAAAAGAAGAGGAGAGTCTACCCAGACCTTTAACCCTTTCGGAAATTAATTCAGAATAGATCATGGACCTATACGTAAAACACAAAAATATAAAACTCAGAATATATCATAGGAGAAAACCTTAATGACTTGGGAAAGACAATAGCTTTTTAGATATAATATCAAAGATACAGCTCATAAACAATTGGCAAGCTGCAATTCATTAAAATTAACTTTCTATTCTGCAAAAGACTTTCAAGAGGATGAGAAGATAAGCCACAGACTGGTAGAAAATTTGCACAGAAATCACATCTGATAAAAATTTATATCCAAAATATGCAAAGAACTCTTATTTAGCCATAAAAAATCAACAACCAATTTAATACTTAATAATAAGAAAATTCAACCAATTTAAAGGTTGAATGTTTTCTCTGATATGTGCAAGCTAACCCCAAATAAGGGGAAGATCAGAGAAACAGATAAATGGGAAGGAGACAGAGGGAAAAGGGATGTGCTAGGGAAAGTTTGTGGAATGAATCATGTATGAACATAGGAAAGTTGAGTCTGATTCATACCTTGCAGTCTATCCTATCCTAATGGACTGGAATTACAAATTAATGATAAGATGAAAAATAGAAACCACCTGGAAATACACTCTTGAATGATGAAAGGATAGCAGAACAAATCAGGGAATCAATTAAAATGTACTTACAGATTCATATGAACAGTAATATACCATATCAAAATCTGTGGGGTACAGTATGAAGGCAGTTCTAAGAGGAAAATTCATAGCATTGAGCTCAAACATTAAAGAATAGAAAGACACCAAATTGATAACTTAACATTTCTCCTACAGGCCTTATAAAAGAAGAACAAACCAACACCAAAATCAGTAGAAGACAGGAAATAATTAAAATCAGATCCAAAATCAACGAAATCAAAGTTTTAAAAAAAAACACAAAAGATCAATGAAGTAAAGTGTTGGCTTTTCAAAAGAATAAATAAAATTGATAAACTATTAGCCATACCAACTAAAAGGAAGGGAGGGAAATTCAAATTATTAAAACCTGGAATGAAGAAAGAAATATCACTACAGTCACTTCTGAAATCCAGAGAATCATCAGAAACAATTTTGAAAATTTACACACTCCAAAAAGGTAGAAAACCTTGACGATACGGACAAATTCCCAGAGACATACATATGATCTATCCAAATTGAACCAGGGGTAAATAGAGAACTTAAACAGATCAATTTTTGAAGCTGCCATCAAAAACTTTCCAAAAAAGAAAAGCCTAGGACCGATGGACTCTCAGTTGAGTTCTACCAGACTTTTAAAGAAGAACTAATACCAGTCTTCTTCGAATCATTCCATGAAATAGAAAAGGAGGGAACTCTGCCAAATTCTATGAAGCCAATATCACCCTGATACCAAAACCGGACAAACAGATATCAATGAAATATCAGATGAATATCTTTGATGAATGTAGGAGAAGAAATTCATAATAAAATATTAGCAAACCACATATAAAATGCATTAAAAAGATAGTGGACCATGATCAAGTGCAATTTATCCCAGGAAAATCAATAAAATGTAACCCACCACATAAATAGACTTAAAAACAACCATCACATGATTACCTCAATAGATGCAGAAAAAGCATTTGACAAAGTACAGCACTCATTCATGTTTAAAACACTAGAAAAACTAGGGATAGAGGAAACTTACCTCAACATAGCAAAGGCCATATAAAACAAACCTAAGGCCAACATTATTCTAAATGGAGAAAAATTGAAAGCATTTCTTCTAAAAACAGAAACAAGTCAAGGATTCCCACTTTCACCATTCCTATTCAACATAGTCCTTGAAACTCTAGCCAGAGAAATTAGGTGAGACAAGGAAATTAAACAGATATGAATAGGCAAAGAAGAAGTGAAATGATTTCTGTTTTCCAATGAGATGGCTACATATTTAGAAGTCCCCCCACAACAAAACAAACAAACAAGCAAAAAACTCTGCCAGAAGATTTTTGGGGTTCATAAATGAATTCATCAAGGTAGTAGGATATAAAATTAATACAAATCAATCATATTACTATATTCTTTTAATGAAAAAGACATTAAGAAAACTATCCCATTTACAATAGCTTCAAAAAAATAAAATACTTAGGAATCAATCTAACAAAAGAGGTGAAGAACATTTACAATGAAAACTGTAGAACACTAAAGAAAGAAATTGAAGAAGACCTTCAATTTCTTGGAGATGGAAAGACCCTCCATGTTCTTGGATAGACATAATTAACATTATTAAAATTGCCACATTACCAAAAGTGCTATGTAGATTAAATGCAATATCCATCAAAATTTCAATGATATTCTTCATAGAATTAGGAAAAACAGTTGTGAAATTTATTTGGAAAAATAAGAGACCCAGGATAGCCAAAACAATCCTTAGTAATAAAAGTGAAGCAGGAGGCATCACAACTCCGGACTTCAAATTATACTGCAGAGTTATAGAAACAAAAACAGCATGGAACTGGCATCAAAACAGACATGAAGACCAATGGAATAGAATAGAAAACACTGAGACAAGCCTACATAAATACAGTTACCTCATAGGTGACAAAAGTGCCAAATAAGTTGTAGAAAAGACAGTCTCTTCAGCAAATGGTGCTGGGAAAGCTGGGTATCCATATGTAATAGAATGAAACTCAGTCTCTATCTCTCACCCTGCACAAAACTCAACCCAAGGTGTATCGAAGACCTAGAAATTAGATCAGAAATGCTGCACTTACTATAGGAAAACGTAGGTCCAACACTCCAACATTTTGGCTCAAAACTGACTTCCTATACAAGGTTTCCAAAGTATAAGAAGTAAAATTAAAAATTAGTAAATAGGGGGCTGGTGTGGTGGCTCAGCGGTTACGGTGCTTGCCTGGTATGCGCGAGTGCGCGGGTTTGAACCCCAGCATCACGTACACAACAAAGTGTTGAAGCAATGAAGAGCACATGCAAGATTGAATGGGGCGGATTCTGTCTTTCTCTCTTTCTCACGGTCCCTCTCTCTCTCTTTAAAAAAAAAAACCAGTAAATAGGATGGCATCAAATAAAAAAACTTACTCACAGCAAAGGAAACAATCAAGAGCGTGAAGACAGAGCCTATAGAACAGGAAAGAAATCTTTGCCATCTGCTCCTCAGGGCATTACAAGGATATATAAAGAAATAAAAAAACTTAAAGCCAAAACACAGGTAACCCAATCAATAAAAGGTCAAAAGAACTAGACACTGTTTAAAAGAAGAAATGTAAATAGTCAACAAATATATGAAAAAAATGTTCAACATTATTAGTAATTACAGAAATGCAAATTAAAACCACATTGAGATTTCATCTTACTCCAGTCTGAATGGCAATTATCAAGAATACAAACGACAATAAATGTTGGGGAAAAGACTACACTTATACATTGTTGGTAGGACTACAAATTGGTACAATCACTCTGGAAAGCAATATGCAGATTCCTCAAAAAGCTAGAAATGAAAGTATCATTTGACCCAACTATTTCATGCCTCAGAATATACCCAAAGGATTTGAAATCAGCATACCACACTGATGCAGCCACATCAATGTTATAGCAGTACAATTCATAATAGCCAGGCTATGGAGCCAACCAAGGTGCCCTTCAACAGATGAACAGATAATGAAAATGTGGTGTATATATACACAATGAAATATTATTACTCAGTCACAAGGAAGAATGACTTCATGGCATTTGCTAGCAAATGGATGGAACTCGAAGCTATCATAAGTAAAATAAGCCAGTCTCAAAAACCAAAGGTCAAATGTTCTCTGGTATGTGGACACTAACCCAAATAAAGAAAAGATCATAGGAATAGACGAAATGAAGGAAACAGAGGGAGGAGTGATAAGATAGGGAAAGTTTGTGGAATGAATCAGACTTAACTTTCCTGTGTTCGTATGTGAGCACATCACAGTGAATTTCATCAACATATAGATCAACAAGACACTAATTTTTAAAAAAAATAACAAAGATCAGTAGAGTAGAGGGAAGAGAATAGAGGATAATACCAGGGACTGAATTAGAACAAATGTACTCCATGCTTTATTATATTTATGTCATTATATATTTTATTGTCATATACATCTAAAAATAACCAATAAAATGAAGAAAAATAAAAAAGAAAGGGAGTTATAGATGTACAAAGAGGTTTAAGGACTGGAGGTGTAGATCGGTGTTAGAGGGTATGCTTAGCCTGACTAAGGCCCTGGGTTCAATCCCCAGCACTTAAAAAAAAGAAAAGAAAAAAGGCTAAATATAACCTTGAATTCCGTAATTTGAAAAAATTGGAAAGATCTGAAAAGAAATATAAAGTAATAAGGACCTCAAGCATTCCCAGATCTTGGCAAGCAGAGTCCTGTTGTAGGAACCATGGCAATGTGAGGAGTCCTGAGGTGGCCACAAGGGATGGCCTGGAGCCTGCTCATGCTGCCTGCTCACCCTCATCTATGGCTCTCACCTGCTGAGATGGAGGACATGCTCAGAAGAGTTTGAGGGCCAATGAAGTTATAAAGAATCTAAAGAAACTTAAAGAGGACCAACATGGCACCTGAAACCCTAGTAGTCATCACTGTCAAGCAGACTTTGACAAAGTATTGCGTTTCCCATAGGCTCTGCTTCCCCCCCCTCATGAAGTAGACCTAATAACAACTTTTTCTTTGGGTTGTAATGAAGATTAAATGAGATAACTAATTATTAACATAAAACATCTAGCCCATTAGGTTCCAGGGACACAGCTGATACTCAACAAATAGTTGTTCCCTTTTTCCCTCTGAGTCGTACAATTAATTTTCCTTATTTCTCCCTATAGCATTTGGGATTCAAGAATAAAGACTCAGAAGAGGAAGAGCTGCTTTACAGAGGATAGCAGAGTTAGGGAGATCCATCATTGGAATCCCTCTTCAGTGTCCTCCTGTTTTTACACTTTTCTCCCAGTGACTTACATGCACTTCAAGAGAGTCTGCAGATCAAAATGCATAGGAGACACAAAGCCAAACTGACTAGGCTATGAATGACAGCAGCCTTAGGATGGAAACAGGTGCTCATTAGCTGAAGGAAAGGATCAAAAAGTGGATGCAATAGAAAATGTAAGCTCCGGGGCTGGAGCAGTGGCTCAGTGATTATGGTGCTTGTCTGGCATGAGCAAGTATGCGAGTTCAAATCCCAATACCACGTTCACAACAAAATGTCTGAGCACTGAAGACCACATGAAAAATTAAATAAAGTTGATTCATTCTCTCTCTCTCTCTCTCACTGTCCCTCTCTCTTTAAAAACAAAAATGTAAGCTCCCACCACAGTGTCTAGGAACTCAGGCATGTAAAGATAAACATTATGCCTATTTGGGGTGAAATTGAAAATTTCACTTTTTATATGATTTATGTTAATTAGTAGAGTAAGACAAAACCTCATGAAGTATATGAAATTTGGCACCTCTGTTTGAGCTTATTGGAAAACTAAACGAAGTCTGCATTTGCGTGACTCTGACGATGAAGTGGTAGTTTTTGTTTCCCCATGTGTCTTCAGGCTGCTCTAACACAGCCAGCATGACTCAAGGATGAGAAAATGCCCGTCCTCCTACATGGGCTTCATATTTCCCCACAACTGCATTCCTATAAGTGTGAAAGACGCTCAGAAATAGATTCGAAATTCTGAAAAAAAAATTCTGAGAAGCATTATAACAATGAGTAATCAAATATCACTGCTATCATAGAGCCAAGAAACAAATCACGTAAGAAATGATCTCTCCTTGATGCAGGAAATGAAGAATATTGATTGTTCCTTCCATGTGATTTCAGACATACAAGAGTACAACTGTCATTCTCTCCAAGAGCTAGGCAATGATCCATCAGTGGCTGTCATGAAAAATGAGATTCGACTCTCCTACTTTACAGAGATTTCAAGAAACACAGCTGTACACTCTTTCAATACTGGGCTGGACACCCCAGGTATTAACCATGGGGTCTCGCTTTCCCTGAGGTTGTGATACAACTCCACCAGGAAAGCATACTTTTCCCCTCATGTCATATAGTGAAAATAGTAAAATGAAAAACTGTTTTTGGGTCTATGCTGGAGTCATGAACAACGTGGAGACACATAAAAGAGTTAGCAAATCACAGACTGATCATGAGTCTGATTGGTAAGATAATTATTAAGCTTTTACACCACAGTGTAGTATAAAGAAAAATAAACTGTATAAATGAAAGCCCTGACGTAAGGCCAAGTTCTAGCTTTCTAACTGTGCCACTACAGATTCCATGAAGGATTTCCTGGAAATACCTTGTATCTCAGTGTCTCTCCAACTTGTCTAGCCATGTTGCTTACACAAGTAAGCATGAGGCTCCTTCTCTGTTAGACAATTCACTATGAGAATGTGACTGAAAGAGTGAATGGTGTTGAAATGGGAAGAGGGGTTGGCTACCATGGCCAGAGATTCAAGTAAACCTCTCTCAACTCACAGCCCCTCCCCAGGGTATCCCTCAAATTAAGCACAGGATTCCAAATGTGGATGGAAATCCACAACATCCACTTGGAAAGAAAGCTCTAGCAGGCTTCTGTCACTCAGAAGGAAGGAATACCTTGTCACTGCACTTATAGAGAAGCCTGTAATGACTTCAGATTGGAGGAGAACCAGAGCTACCAAATACTCAGCTACCATAACTTACACTAGCACATTTCTCTAGAGAAAGAGCCTGGCATCCAGGACTCCTCCCCAAGTAGATGTCGGGTCAGAACTGCAGCTGGGTCAAGGGTAGAGAACTCTGAAAGCAGAAAAAAACCAGAAACTCCTGTTGGACTATTACTTGCTAAGAGATAATTCTGCAGTCCAACAAACTTAGAAAATATGGTGTGAATTAAATCATCCCCTGGAATAGTGACATTTCCTGAGAACATATTAAAGACTCCTCTGTCTATAACCATTCTTCTTCTTTTTTTTTTTTTTAAGAGAGAAGGACAGTGAGAGAGAGAAACAGGAAGAATCAATTTTTATTGAGTTTTTCACATGGCTTTCATTCCTGACACTTAGTTGTGTACGTGGGTGCTAGAGTTTGAACCTGTGTACTCATGCATTCTGGGCAAGCACTGTAAGCACTCCAGCCCTGTAACCATTCTTGACTCACACTGGTCTTTCGACCACATGGACACAGCTAGCAGGTCAGTATAAATGTCTGGACCAGAGTTGGCTTGGGCACAATAGGAAGATGAAAACTCTCTGCACGTATTCTGGTTTACTTATTTATTCAATTGCTGGCAATTCACACATCACTCATTCAACAAACACATGTCATCCCAGGTTCGGTGTGATATGCTGGTAATACTGTGTAATCAGAGCAGGGAAAGTCGCTGTCCTATTCAATAAATAGTTCATGAATGAATGAATGGATGGATGAAGGTAGGATGAATGTATTTGAAGATGTGCAGGGCTTCAAGGGCTACTAGCTATGCTTCAAGCAGTATCCAAAAGAAAAAAAAAAAGTGTAGGAAAGTATTTGAGTTTCTGGGTTTCTGAGAAGTTTTTTTAATTCCCAAGGCCTTTAAGGAACTGCAGGAAGCTGACCCACACTATCAGTGGTAATCAGTCTCTTTTACTTAAAGCCAACTAATGATAATAATCACATCTATAAAATACCTTCATGGCAATGTCTTGCCTGGTGTTTAGCCAAATGACTGGGCACCTTTACCAGCAAGGTTGACACTATCACAACCCCACAAGCCACCAGAGATTTTTGTATGAACTAACTAAAGCCTTTGGTTTTATATTTCTCAGCAACAGTTTCAAAGTAAATTATATTTCAGGGATTTATTAAGAAAAATGAAACAAGTGGAGTTATCCAAGAAAACAGAATAATTGTGTTTTTATTACTTGCAGATACACTGTCCACATATATCCACTGATCTTCAAGGGATCATTGCGTGATATTTACCAAAACAAAGACTCTGCAAAATAGTCAGCTTAATTACTATTGTCACCTAATACGCAGTGTGCCTGAAAAAAATGGTAAATTGCCATGGGTTGCTGATTCCCTCTGCAAAATTAGACCTGAAGAAACTACTGAGAAATAAATGGACTTTAGGAATTAGGGAAGGGAAAAAAGGATAACGAAGAGGAGAAAGAGAGAAGAAGAAGAAGCATTCCCTTAAAACAGTCATTACCTACTCTCTTTCCATGGAAATCTTTAGCCATGTCCGGAGCACAGTCACAGGAGTCTTTGGAAATAAAATTACAACAGAGTGGCAGTCCAGCTGGGGTCAGGAGAACCTCTCTACCATACCCGCTGCCAGCGCCCCACACTGGAGAGTTAAAATCCAAGGTGGCCTCCCTTTCTCTCCACCCATTCTCTATGAAGATCTGAAAATAAAGTTTTGATGGTGAAGAATCACTTAAGGTTGCTAGTGAGTGATTCCAGAGGAGACTGATGGACTGTGATTTTTAAAGTCCTGGGACTTAGATCTTTCTCCTTCCTTGAACTCACTTAGAGTTTCTACAGACTGGAGCAAGATTTCTCAACCTCAGTACTACTGGTATTTGGATCCAGAAAATGCTTTGCTGTGGGGAGGCTGTCTTGTGCATTTAAAAATTTTTAGCAGTATTCCATGCCTCTGCCTAAAAGAGACGAATATTTTCCTCCAGCCATGACAAGCAAAAATGTCCACAGACAATGCCAGATGTCCCTCGGGGTGTTCAAGTGCCCCAGGTTGGGAACTGTTGGACAAGGATCTCCCAGCCTATTCCCAATCAGAGGTACCAGAGTAACCAACCTGAAAGAGAGGACTCTCAGTAGACAGACTCACCCAATAGAAAAGCAACCAGCTGAAATACAAAAGCATTAGAACTGGGAGGGAAAGTAACTCAAAGTGAAGATTAAAGAGAAAATAAACCAGAAAATATGAATAAAGATTTGCTCTGTGGAGGAGTGCAAGAGGTCCGAGGAACTGGGGTATGAGGAAGTGTATGTTTTTCTTTTAAAAAGTATTTGTATTGTAATGCTATAAATTATACTATATACTGTGTACATATTATTATTGTATGCATATACTTGTTGTATAGATATAATTGTAAACCTATGTTCTATATGTAGCATATAGAAAAGCATATTAACTGCTGTTTTAACAGTTAGAAATGAGCACATGTGTAACTGGAAATCAGGTCAAGAATTGAACACAGCGCTTCTTCCAGATCAGAATAGCTGCCATTCCCCTGGAGGTACGCATTAACCTATTAACCTGGTTTCTATGGGAAAATTTTTCTTTTGCTTTCTGTATCTTTACTACTATTCATGTGTACCTCAACTGTAGAGTTTGTTCTTAGCATTTTGAAATTTATATAAATACAATTTATATGTATTCTTTCACCCAATGTTAATAATATTAAATGCTACTCCACCTCTGTTGTTTCTTTTTATTCCTGTACTATATTGCCATGAGTGTAATGCAACTCATGTATTCATTTTACTCTTAATGGACATTTGGTTTATATTCATTTTAAGGGTATAATGAAAAGTGCTTCTGTGAACGTTCTTGTACACCCTCCTGGATGCTTATGTGTATGATTTCCTCTAGGGGACATACATGGACGTGGAATCACTTAGTCATAAGGTCTTCATAAGTTCAATTTTACCGTATGCTTCAAATGATTTCCCCAGATAGGTTTAGAAATACATACTCCCAGAAACTGGATGAGCATTATCTTTGCTTCAAATTCTCTTCAATACTTGGTTTGTCAGTTTTGTGGATTTATTTATTTATTTATTGCTAATCTAATGCATATGCTGTGGAGGTTTGTAGCTGTTTGTGCAGTGCTGGAGTGATTAATGAGGCCCAGTCTTTCCACATGTTTAGTGATTGCTTGGATACTTCCATCAGTGAAGCTCATGGATCTTATTTTTGGCTGCATGTTGTACCATTTGCTTTCTTTCCCTCCTGAATAGCAAATCTACATAATAAATCTTCTATCTCTTTTGCCTGAAGTGTATCTTTTTGAATTTTCCTTAGTTGGGATCTGGTGATTACCAAATTTCTCACATTTTATGACAATTCCTTTACTTTGTCTTTATTCTTAAAAGATATTTTTACTGGGCTGAAAAGCCGGGTGGGTTGTTATTTATTAACAATACATTAAAAACATCATTCCACTGGTTTTTGTCTTCTAATGTTATTTTTTTTAGATAGGCAATCCTTCTAATTATCATTTCTTTCAAGATAAAATGTCTTTTCTCAAAGTGCTTTTAAGATTTTTTCTCATTGCTCTTGGATTTCTGCAGCACCATTGTGATGTCTAAATATAGATTTTTAAAAGTTATCTTGCTAATATAGGCCTTTATACCTATGAATGGTTGGGTATCATCAGTTCATATATCTTATCTCTTTCCTATATATTTTCAACATTTTTATCTCTTTCTTCTATATTCCATATAATTTAACTTCCTAACTTCTAATTTACTAGATCTCTATTCTGCTATGTCCAATCTGTGCAATACCCTATTAGATCAACATAAATAAAATTGGTACTTCATGATCCTAGTCTGCTACTGCCAACTACTGTCCTCACTATCCTCTGTGTGAAGCAAACATTAAGGTACACCTATGTGGCATGCTGTTTAAACACATTGTCACTTGATGCTCAGACCCACCCTGGAATTTTGGTATTTTTTTCTATTGACCAGGCATATTTTCTTTATTAAAATGTTATATAATTATTATAGTAAGATCCTCGTAGTTTAAGGTTCTTGAATAACATTTATAACAACATATTATCTAGAAAAGCTGTACTCCTACACGAGGATTCCAAATATTTCACAAATTACTTCAATCACTTTTAAACACCATCCTGAGTAGGAATGTAGGAGGAGCCTGCGTTTACACAGCCAGTCAAAGTAACAAACCAAATGTTTCCTCAGTAATCTCTATTTCCAAATTTCTCTCAGGATCTCTCCTTTGGTACTTTCCCATAAGCTTTCTCTTTAATTAAAAGGACAATTAATCTAGTGTCGTTTTTTAAAAAAGGTTTGAGAGTTTCTTCTCCACATAAGATATATTCATATAAATATTCAGATATTTTCAAGAATCACACACCAGAGGGGGCACAGGATGGGGAGCTGGAAGAAGACTGCTTCTTGTTTGGCTCTGTGGCCGGATGGAAAAACTCCAGGACAACTCCACTACTATGAGGTGCATTTTGGGGACAATCATCACCAGAACACAGTACTAGTTTGGGGAGTTGTTTGGATGATCAGATTTGGGAGCATCAAGAGGAAAAGAGGGATTAAACACAGTGGGCACAGCTGCATCCACCATTAATCCCAATTGGCTTGGGAGTGGGGGAGGAGACAAACCATAACCTGCCAGTGGATCTGCAGCTGAGAAGCTGTATTCTATAAGGGATCATGCATTGGACTCAATTACAGACACTCCTGTGGCACCTCCACTGTGTAAGGGGAGAGCAGTGTTTCTCAGCTGCCTGCACAAGAGAGTCTTTTGGAGCAGACTGCCCAGCGAGGGTGAGTCAGGAGTTCAGAGCAGGCTCCTCTGTAACTGTGCCAGGAGACAGCCACTGTCCACAGGTGGAACTGGGAAGAGGAGGTGTGGATCAGACCCAGTCTCCACTTTGCTTAAGGGAATTTGGATTTACGGAGTAAAAGGGAGTTTTGCTCAGCCCTGTCCACCCTACCCAAGCCAGAAGGATCAGGTGGTAAGTTAAACTTTCAGAGTCCTCAGTACAAACTCAAAAATCCTGGAGGATCAGGAGTGCACACACTGGCAGAAGGAGCATAGAAAGCATCTCATCCCTGCTGTGCACAAAAGCCTTAAAACTCCTGAGTTTCAGATCCCCATGGAGGCTGTGAAAGACCAGCCCTCAGGGCATTCCTCTGATTTCTCCACTGAAATCTCCTCCCAGAAACCCCAGGAGTCTGAGGATATCCCAGTCCTCTATTTGAGATCACATAATTACAGTCTGAGAGACCCTGCTATCAAAACTCAGGTGGACAGTGAACATCTGCTTCCAAAGTGTACAGAGAAAACCTTAGTGACCATAGTTCCAAGTTTTCATTAAGAATTCTTTATTTTTTTATTTTATTTTTCTTTTTAAAAATTTTTTCTTTCCTATTTATGATGTGTTATTTGAGTGTCAACTGGAAAGTTGATTGGTTCATGGACATATAAAAATACTAGCTGTTTTTGTTTCCCTGTTCTTTTTTTCTTCATCTTCTCTCTTTCCCCCTCCTTATCTCTTCGGCCTATCCTTGTCCTGCCTGCTGAGAGAAGGGATTCTAGTTAGTTCATTTTGTATTTGAAGTATATTGTGCTCTACCTGCATAATTTTCCTATGCTAGCTTCTACCCTTATGCTCTCCTCCAAATCTTATTAATACCTCTTTCACCCTTCCTCTATTTTGCTACAGCTCTCTTTTCTTCCTCCAGGGTTTCTTTTTCTTTTTTTTCCTTTTCTTTTCTTTCTTTTTCTTTCTCCATCAAATCCTTCACCTCCTCCTCTTTCTCTCTGACCATGATTGGACAATATAACCTCCTCTCTAAATTTCACTTACATTCCCTTCTCTCTCAGGCTTCCTATTAATTTATACCTTTTGACACCCCCACCCATCATTAAGGCTGTGCAACCATTACTGCTGTGAATGCAAACTCAATAACTATTGTATGCTTTGAAGCCTGGCATAGGTGATAGTTAAATGCTAGTGTCACCAGAAGTATTGACTAATACTACCATTCATTCCATAGTGGAATTTAACAGTGTAATATAGTCTGTCCTAAATAACCAATTTAATACTATTTATTGTGTGCATTGGCTATTCGTATTGATGATCTCCTATTAGCTCATGAGGAGTTGGAAATCTTAAGGGACACTAACAGTTCACAGGTTAGCAGTTTGACTTCTGTACTCAACTTTCCTAACAATACCCCAACCCAAGTAAGGGATGGAACAAAACTCCCAATCCAATAGCAAAGACCCAAAGAAAAACAAGCAGATAGAGATCTCAAGCCAAGAACTCGCTTTGGTTTATGGAGTGAGAAAAAGCCTGTGCAGACCACCCCCGCCACACACACACACCTGTGTGTGCCCAGGACTCCAGTCCCACCACAGCAGGCAATCTGGACACCTCCAAGGACCCCACACCCATATACCACCCACCTGTTATGCACAACTGCCAGGTCCATGTACATTGGACCCATCCCATCACTAAAGATCCCAGATCCCAGCACAGGACACAGGTTGGTCCATTCTGGCCCACCTGACACATCTGGGACCTTAGCACCCAGTGTCACACCTCTACTACTTAGCTTCAACAAAGCAGTGGACTAGCCAGCAACCCCATCTGGTGCCAACTCAAAGTCCTTGAACCTTAACCCAAAAGCTGCAACCAAACAAGGCTCCAGGCAGAAAAGGTCTTCTGGAAGGAAGAGGTCATCAGAGAGGTGGTATATGACCCAATCCTTGATGTATAAGGAACCCAGAGACTTGTCTTGCTTCCGCACAGAGATCTCCAATTCAAAAATCCAGAAGACGCTCTTCAAAGATGAGGAATTAAACTAGAAGAGGTTCACCTCAAACCCACAACTCCCTTAGTAAGGAATCCATGACCAGGGACCAGGAGGATAATCTAGAACAAATTATCAATGATCTTATAACAAAAAGGAACAATGAACTAAAAGAAGAGTTAATGAAGGGAATAAATGAGAAAAGTCAGGAGTTTAGAAACTCTATCATTAAAGAAAAAGACATACTCAAAAAGAAAGTAATAGAGCTAAAATCTGTAGTCAATGACATGAAAGGGACCATGGAAGAATTTAATAATAGACTAACTTCTGTAGAAAATAGAACCTCTGCTACTGAAGAAAGAATGTCTGACAATGAGGACAGGCTGAGCAAGCTTGAGTGCACATTGATGCCAAAAAAGAAAAACAACTAAAAGAACATGATCAGACTTTTTAAAATGTCTGGAAGGAAATGAGAAGAAGCAATGTATGAGTAATTGGGATAAAAGAAGAAATTGAAACACAAAAGAATATTATGAGGAACATCCTCAAGGAAATTGTGAAAGAAAACTTTTCTCATATAAAAATAGAATCAGATATGCTCATCCAGGAAGCTTACAGGATACCCAATGGGCCTAATCAAATGAGAAACTCACCAAGACACATGATATTCAAAACATACAACAGGGATATCAATGAAAGGATATTAAAAGGAGAAAGGGGAAAATGCCAAATCACATTTAGAGGCAAACCAATAGAATTTCCTATGACTTTTCAACCCAGACACTGGAGGCAAGAAGGTCATGGAAAGAAATCTTTCAATGCCTGAATGACCACAACATGTAGCCAAGAATACTATATCTAGCAAAACTCAGCTTCAAATTTGATGAGGAAATAAAAACTTTTCATGATAAGATCGAACGGGTAGCATCTGTGAACAGAAAACCAGCCTTACAAAGAATTCTCAAAGATACACTCCATACAGAAGAACAAGTAATCAATACCCCAAACCCACAAACAGAGGAAACTCAATAAAAGTGCATCCTATTAATACCCAACCAAGGCATCCACAGAATTTACTAATAATATGCAATGACTATGAACCACATACATATTTCTATTATAACACTGAATGTGAATGGTTTAAATGCACCACTCAAAAGACACAGACTCACAAAACTGAATCAAAAAACAAAATCCAACAGTATTCTGCATCTTAAAAAATTTTTTTATTCAATAAATATGGTCTTACAACTAGGAGGGGTTCATCATCAAACAATCAAGAACAAAAGTGTAATGACAGAGCAAGCCAATATTGGTGCCAGATCATGGTTTCCCCCATTTGGGTTCCCCATGGTTCCATGTTTCACTTTATTTAAGACCCAAATTAATTGGACTTCTCGTGGAAGTCACAGGTTCCCCTCAGATTAGATTCACCCATACTACCTCCCTTTGGTCACCTTGATGTCCTTCCTATTCCCTTCCCCCCTCCCTACATCCCCCAGGAATCTTAGCATAGTTCACCATGACCATGTAAGAATTCATACATGATTAGGTAATTGTTAGGTTGACCATCTAATGTACTTATTCTACTTATATTCTAGCATCCACAAACGAGAGAAAGCATTCAGACCTTGAGTCTCTGAGTTTCACTTAGCAAAATTTTTTCCATCTCCATCCATTTGGCTGCAAATGACATAATATCATTTTCTATAATAGCCGAGTAGTACTCCAAGTATGCTGCTTATAAGAAACCTACCTAACAGTCAATGATATCTACAGACTAAGGGTGGAAAGATGGAAAAAAATCTACCACACCTTCAGTCCAAGAAAGCAAGCTGGCATTGCAATATGTATATCCAACAAAGTAGATTTCAAACATAAATTAATCAAAAGAGATAAAGAAGGCCACTAATTAGTAGTAATGGGAACCCTACAAAAGGAAGAAATAACTATAGTAAATGTACACTCTCCAAATAACGGTGCTCCCAACTATGTGAATAAATTACATTATGACATAAAACCACTTGTGGAGCTCAACACAGTAATACTGGGAGACTTCAATACTCTTCTGTCACCAATAGACAGATCAACAAAACAAAAAATCAATAAAAAAATCTCCAGCCTAAACAACTCCATATATCAAATGGACTTAACAGACATATGTAGAATATTCCACCCCAAATCAGCAGAATAAACCTTCTCAGCAGCACATGGATCCTTCTCCAAAAGAGATCATATTCTGTTTCACAAAGGAAATCTTAGCAAACATAAAAAAGTAGATATTATTCTGTGTATCCTATCAGACCATAATGCCGTGATGCTAGCAATCAACAGCAAAAATCATAACAGAAAACACACATTTTCATAGAGATTGAATAATACTCTATTAAATGAAAAATGGATCCAAGAAGACAAGAGAGCAGAATCAAAAAAATTCTTGAAAGAGAATGAGAATGAAGACACAACATATCAAAATCTCTGGAACAGCATGAAAGCATTCCTAAGGGGAAAAATAGATAGCACCGAGTGCCCACATTAAAAATGAAGAGGGGGAAGCTGGAGCTCTGGCTGCATGAGTACATGGGTTCAAACCCTAGCACCATGTATACAACTAAGTGTCAGAGCAATGAAAGTCATGTGAAAAACTCAATAAAATTTGTTTCTCTCTCTCTCTCTGTCTCATTGTCCTTCTCTCTTTAAAAAAAAAAAATTGAAGAGAGGGGCTGGAGCAGTGGCTTGGCAGTTATGGCACTTGCCCAGCATGCACAAGTACATGGGTTCAAACCCCAGCACCCACGTACACAACAAAGTATCAGAGCAACGAAAGCCATATGAAAAACTCTGTAAAAATTGATTCTCTTTGTCTATCTGTCTCTCTCACTGTCCTTCTCTCTTTAAAAAAAGAAAAATGAAGAGAGATCCCAAATAAATAAGTTTATGCTCCATCCCAAAGCCTTTCAAAAAGAACAATCTAACCCCAAAGCCAGCAGAAGACAAGAAATAATCAAGATTAGAACTGAAATCAACAAAATTGAGAATAAAAAAAATCAAAAGAATTGATGAAACAAAGTGCTGGTACTTTGAAAAAAATAAATAAGATAGATAGACCCCCTAGTCAATCTCACTAAAAAAAGGAGAGAAATGAAGCAAAACAATAAAATCTCCAATGAAAATGGAGCGATCATCACTGACCCCATGAAATCCAACAAATTATAAGATTATATTTTGAAAAATTATACTCCTCCAAATTAGAAAATAAAAGACATGGACAAATTTCTAGACACATACAACATCCCTAAATTGACACAGGTTGATGTTTAATTCCTAAACAACCAAATAACCGGCACTGAAATCTATACAGCAATTAAAAGTCTACTAAAGAAGAAAAGCCCAGCCCTGATTTTTACCACACTTTTGAGGAGGACCTAATACCTCTCCTTATTAAGTTATTCCAAGAAATCAAAAAGGAGGGAACTCCCCCAAACACTTTTTATGAAGCAACCATAACTCTTGACACCAAAACCCAATAAGGACACATCAAAAAAAGAAAACTACAGACCAATATCCCTGATGAATCTGGACACAAAAATTCTTAATAAAGTTCTATCAAACTGTATTCAAAAATTTATCAAGAAGATAATTCATCGTGATCAAGTGGACTTCATCCCATGTATGAAGGGCTAGTTCAACATATGCAGAACAATTAATGTGTTTCATCACTTAAATAGAATTAAGGGCAAAAACCATATGATCATCTCAATTGATGCAGAAAAGACCTTTGATAAAATTCAGCACCATTTTATGCTCAAAACTCTAGAGAAGATAGTGATCAAAGGAACCTTTTCAAACTACGTAAAAGCTGTATATGCCAAACCCTTGGCTAGTGTAATATTAAATGGAGAAAAGCTGAAACCATTTCCACTAAACTCGGGAATAAGACAAGGCTGTCTGCAATCACCACTTTTATTCAATATTGTTCTTGAGACCCTAGCTGCAGCAATAAGACAAGAGAAGGAAATCAAAGGGATAATAATAGGAAGAGAGGAAATCAAACTCTCCCTTTTTGCTGATGATATGATCCTGTATCTGGAAGATCCAAAAAACTCCACCAGAAAAATGCTTGAAGTTATAAACAGATTAGTAAAGTGGCAGGGTACAAGATCAATACCCATAAATGAATAGCTTTCTAATACACTA
This sequence comes from Aplodontia rufa, assembly GCA_004027875.1. Lineage (NCBI taxonomy): Eukaryota > Metazoa > Chordata > Mammalia > Rodentia > Aplodontiidae > Aplodontia > Aplodontia rufa. The sequence goes on along the minus strand of PVKS010013521.1, from coordinate 21,488 downwards.
ATAATAGGCAATAAGAAGAAATCAGGAAATCTGTCCCATTCACAATGTCCTCAAAAAGAGTAAAATACTTGGGAATTAACCTAACAATGGAAATCAAAGACCTCTACAACAAAAATTATCAGACATTGAAGAATGAAATCCAAGATGACCTGAGAAGATGGAAAGATGTTCCATGCTTTTCGTTAGACAGAATTAATATAATAAAATGGCCATTCTGCCAAAAGCTGTATATAGATTCAATGCAATCCCCATCAAGATACCAATGTCATACTTTACATACATAGAAAAAGCAATTCTCAAATTCGTTTGGAACAATAAGGAACCCAGAATAGCCAAAACATTACTAAGCAAGAAAGACGAAACAGGTGGTTTTGCTATACCAGATCTAAAACTATAGTATAGAGCTGTAGTAAAAAAAAAAAAAAAAAGAAAAACAGCATGGTACAAGTATCAAGATAGGAATGAAGACCAATGGAATAGAATAGAAGATCTCGAAACAAACCCACTAATCTTTAAGCATCTGATCTTTGACAAAGGGAGACAAAATATAATATGGAGGAGAGACAGCCTCTTCAACAAACGGTGCTGGACAAACTGGACAGCCATTTGCAGAAAGTTGAAATTAGAACCTTATCTTTCACCTTGCATGAAAACCAAATCAAAATGGATCAAAGAACTAGGAATTAAACCAGCTACCTTGCAACTGCTGGAAGATAAATTAAAACCAACACTCCAGCATTTGGGAGTAGGCAAAGACTTTCTCAACACGTCTCCTGAAGTGAAAGGAGTAAAGTCAAAAATCAGTGAGTGGGATGTCATACAGCTAAAAGCTTTTGCACTGCCAAGGAAATGATCAAAATTATCAAGAGACTTCCTACAGAATGGGAGAGAATCATGGCCTGTGATTCTTCTGACAGGGGACTCATATCCAGAATTTTAAAAATCCTCAAAAATCTCAACCTCAAAAACACTAACAACCCAACCAATAAATGGGCCAAAGAGCTAAACAGAAACTTAACAGAGGACATTGAACAAGCCAATGAATACATGAGAAAGTGTTCTAAATCACCAGTAATCAGAGAAATGTAAATGAATACTACTTTACAATTTCACCTCACTCCAGTCAGATTGGCAAAAAAATGAAAAATATAAACAATAATAGATGCAGGTGGGGTTGCAGAGAGATAGGAACACTAGCACACTGTTGGTGGAACTGCAGGCTAGTACAGCCCCTCTGGAAAGCAGTGTGGAGAATCCTCAAAAAATTAGGGATGAACCCACCATATGAATCAGCTATCCCTCTCCTGGGTATTTTCCCAGGGGATTTAGAATCAGCACATTACAGCAATACAGCAATATCTATGTTCATAGTACCTCAATTTACAATAGCTAAATTATGGAAACAACCCAGATGTCCCTCACTGGATGAATGGATCCAAAAACTTTGGTGTATATATATCATGAAGTTCTACTCAGCAATTAAAAGCAATGATATTGTGGTCTTTGAAGGTAGATGGATGGCGATGGAAGAAATCATGTTGAGTGAAGTTAGCCTATCCCTGAGAATCAAGAGTCGAATGTCTTTACTCATCTGTGGAGGCTGGAGCTAGATCCAGGCCTGTGTGAAAGGTGGTCAACTCTCATGTATTAGAACCAGCAAAGGTGTAGTAACACATAACCTAGGACATTCATAGAGATGTATTGGGAAGGAGGGAGGAAGAAGTGGGGGAGGAAAAAGGTTGAGAGAATAGGGTGGGATCTAGGGGGTAAATCTAATTTAAGAATACATACATATTATATTGTTTCATTGGAAGCATCTTTGATTGTACAATAACTAAATTTCTTAATAAAAATAAACAAATAAAACACTAAAAAATTTAAAAAAGAATCACACACCAGTTTCCATGATCATAATAGCTTTGCAGAATTCTGACATTACTCAAAGTCTGGTAGGCAGCTCCCAATCCTCCATCACAGAACATGTAGTAACGATGAATGAAACATAGGACCTGGGTCATGAGATCCTACTGGACCAAATGGCTCAACAGCTTTGTCTTTACTAGAATTTCCTTTAAGGTGCCAGGGAACCAGTACATTTTGAGAATGAAAAATAGTCCTATTAGTAGGAATAGGCAGCTCAGAATTAGTAACTTTCCTTGAATGACATCCTCCTTCCTGAAAGTCATTCCTGGAGGGGAGAGAAGATGCTGAGTCTTGGTCACTGATATCAGGCATTTGATCCACAAGCAACCCCTGCACAGATGTATCACTGATCTCTATATTTCCTTGGCTAATTCTGTTTCCTTTAAGATATTTGGACTTCTGATTTTTATGTTCTTTTTCCATTGCCCAGATGTAAATAAGAGCCTTCCCGCCAGGTCTCAAGAGCAGAGCAAGTTCTTGGAGAGCTGCCACTGTACATTCTGTTGTTGCAAAATGGTGAATAACAGGGATGGAGATGCAGGTCTCACAAGACTCACTGTGAAGTGGAAGAGCAGGCCTGATGCTGCCTCTCTCTACAAATGTCTACAAGGCTTTGGCTACGATCACAACCAATCTTATAAAACTCCTTGTTAGAACCAAGATGCTTTCCATTTCCATACCCAATATCAGCCACTGTTGAACCATTTGTCAAAATCTTTAATAATTCCACGATCTGTGGCCAAGGGGTATGTCTTGTGCTGCTGAAGTGCCCAGTGATCTCGTCATAAACCCGATGGACATACTCTTGCTCCAACCATGAGGCTTGTTTATCATTCTTTGGACATGTGGGAGGAGTCTCTCTCCTCTGTCACAGACAGAAGAGTAACTACAGTTATTAGGTGTGTGCCTCACTTTCCTAAATGTAAAAGATGTTCATATTCCCCTCTTGCTTAAAGTTAAGTCTCCAATATCACTAGTAGAAATTCCACTTTTGTAAAGTTCAGATGTTTCAACAGCATCAAATTTTCTGAGTGTGATTCCATGGGTCCAGAGGTATTTAGATTCTCCTGTCATCACTAGCAAAATCTGATGAGGCAACATAACTTGCACTCTGGTACCATCTGGATGCTTAAAATCCATAACAATCTCTGAACCCAAACTGAGAGAAATGATCTCATCTTCAAAAGCAGAATGTGTGTCAATATGAGTGGGAGTTCCATGCTCAGGGTCATACTGATTTATGGTCAGTTGATTAGATTTATGTTTAATGAAACCTTTCTTCAACCAAAATACTATCACAAATGTCAGGAAGTCCCCTGGGTAATGGCTGATCTTTATCTACACTGTTGTTCTCATAGTGGAATTCATAACCAAAACGTTTTACTCTTCTTCATTTTAAGGATTTCTGAAAATTTTGATCATCTGTATCTTCTGTCCAAATAACACTTTTCGAAAGCATTTTCTCATGTTGCTTGGTCCTCAACAGTCATTTCCATCCCCTTTTGTATTTTGTGTACCTCTTACTAGGAGGTTTTAAAAATCTAGATCCCCCCACCCAACTGTGGCAGTAGATGGGAACTCTGACTTTCCCATCAGTTGTTTCAATTTAAATCACAACTAAGAAAATCTATATCTCATATGTTATTTCAATTTGCTCTGCTCTTCTTTTGTTGGTTTTATTTTTTTTCCAGTTGCATTGATATTTCCCCCTAATCCCTCCCTCCACTCCCTGCCTCCTTCCCTTCTCCCCACACCTTCATAGTTTTGGTTCCCTCTGCTTATGAAATTTCACCTATGTTGAGATTATTGTTTAAGCTTAGCTAACTTTCAATCTGTCTTAGATTTTACTCTAGTTTACATATGTGAGAGAAAACATTTGGCCCTTGAGTCTCTGAGTTTGGGATATTTCACTCAGCATAATTTTTTCCATCTCCATCCATTTGGATACAAATGCCATGATATAGTTCTCTCCAATAGTGCAGTAGAACTCCATTGTATATATGTACCACAGTCTTTGAATCCACTCATCCATGAGGGGCATCTGGGTTGGTTCCATAATTTAGGTATTGTAAATTGAGCTGCTATAAACATTGATATTTGTTCTGCTCTTTTGATCTTTGTTTTTGTTGGGAAATAAAGGGCATTGTTTCTCTTCGTTTTGAATACGTTACTTGCCACAAATATGAATCATCACAATAATCCTGAGGACAAATTATAATGTAAGAGTGAACTGTGGAACACACACAAATATGAATCATCACAGTAATCCCGAGGACAAACTGTAATGTAGGAGTGAGCTGTGGAACACACACCTCTGTACCCTGCCTCCCCCTTTCAGCTCACAGGAACCATCTTCCACCACAGTGGGCTCCTTCTTCAGGCAACAATCAACTCCTGCATTCCATCACTTTGAGGGTGATGATGAAAACCCAAATACTGAGACCAACATCAACAGAATCCTCACTTTCCTGTTAACAAGACACGTAACCTTACACAAGTTACATGACATCCCTGCACATTAAAAATCCCTAATTTTGGTTGTCTCCAACATGGCTGTGCCCAGAGCCTGGTTGTTGCCAATGGTGGTTTGGGTAACGGTATGAGTAGGAAGCAAATGCTCTCAATTTTAGAGAAATGTGGATTTGTGAAAGCTCTCTTAATGCCACCTAACAAGTCCTACTCATTTGTAAGATACACAACTACTGAAGAATCCAGGAAAGCCCACATTACCCTCAATGGAAAAGAAATAGTGGATGATTTCGACAAAAGCTCATTCTGTACTTGAATGTTGTAGAAAAAGCACAATGGAAGGAGATGGGACTTCAATCCTTACCTCCAGGCCTCATGGTAGTAGAAGAAATTAAGCCCCTATTTCAAAAGTTTAGAAAAATGGCAGCATGATAATTCAAAGAAAAACAGAAGGAATTAACAAAAAGAGAACTAGAAAATGGAAATAATAAATATATAAGCTAGTAATGTTTAGGAAAAAGTAGAAAGAATAGACTACCAGTCTATGCAATGCATAAAATGTGTGACTATAGAGGATCATCCAAAACATAAAATAAAAAGAAATTAAGAGCAAACAATAAATTAAAACCACCCCCCAAACAATAAATTAAAACTATCCTATTTGATGAACTTTGTGCAAGTAAATTTGCAAACCTGACCAGTATGTTTGTTTTTGTCTTTTTTTTTTTTTTTTTTGGCTTTTTGTTTTGGTACTGGGAATGGAACCAAGCAGCACATTGTCACTGATCTATAGCCCAAACTTTTCTGTTGTTTCTTTTTTTTCTTTTAAATTTTGAGACAGAGTCTGGCTAAGTTGCTGAGGGTCTCACTGTATTGCTAAGGCTGGCCTCTAATTTGCAGTCCTCCTGCATCAGCCTCCTGAGATGCTGGGAATACAGGCATATGCCACCAGGCCCCACTAAAATGAATATTTTTCTAGGAAAATATAAAAGTGTTTTTTCTAGGAAAATTATCATTTAAATATAATGAGGAAATTGATAGCTATCTATAGAGCAAGTAGAGAAAAAGAGCTGCCCTACACCCTGTCTCTAGATATATTATGGCTACATATTTCTTCATAGGTTACAACTTTAAAGAACAGAATTGCAATGTTTTAAAATTTGTTCCACAAAGTAGGAAAACTTTCATTTTCTTTTTATGGAACAAATGTAACATCTGTATTGAAGCTCTCTTCTCTCTCCCACTCTTGCGTACGTTCACAGAAGTGCACTCATGCGTGTGCAGGTGTGACTACACATACACACACACACACACACACAAATACACTACATTCACTAACAAATATTGAGTAAACTAAATCCAGAAGCATATTAAAAGAATAATACATCATTTCAAGTGGTGTTTATTCCAGCAATGTAAGAGGAGTTTAACAGAATGAAATCTACTAATTTAATTTATTCGATTAAGAGATCACACTAAAAGCATTTCTTTAATAGATCACATTAATGGATTATGTTATTTTTAGACATGGAAGGGCATTTGACAAATTTGAGGACCAATCTTTAGTTAAAAAAATAATTATAAAAGGAGAAAAGGTGAATCATTCCTATTCCTCAAAATGAGTTTTTAAAAAATCTTGTAATGCTGGAGATCAAGCTATGGGCTCCCGCACGTACGAGGTAAAAATGCTTTGTTACTGAGCTACGTCCCCTGCCCCTCTGCGGAGAACACCAGAGATGTTCCTAGAAACGTCAAGAAATGGATCCGAATGTCTTCCATCAGTACTATGCTTTAACATTGCGCTGGCATTACTAAAGCATGTGCTGAACAAGGAAGAAATTTCAGGCGCAATTGAAAAACAGAAAGTAAAACTATTATTTGCAAGCAATATTGTTTTGAATGTGGAAAACCCAAGAGAATAAATTCAAAAATAAATACTTGCAATTTAGAGAACTCAGTTTCTGTCTAAATGCTGCAAACAGCATTACAATCAAACTGTTTTTAAAGGGAAAATCACGCACGCTCCCTCCCGTGCCAGTCTTTTAGCCCTTGGTTCTCGCCAGAGGCATTCTGTATTCATATTTTCCATTGTTTTTCTAAGTTAGTGATTTCTTACTATAATTTATTTTTCCTCCCAATTTAATACTTTTATTTTTATTAATGTATGCTTTCCAATTTGTTGGGTTTTTTTTTTTTTTTTGAGATAGTCTTCCCACTCAGATGTCTTACTTTCAACTCTATTCGGAGACTTCTTTGAGGCAAAAATTCTCTCATGTTTCTAAGCATTTGGAATTATTTTCCACTCATGCTTTTCCTTTTTAAACAGGTTAAGTGATCACTAAATGACTTTTGCTGGTTCTGCTAAATTTATTTTAATCCCTCCTCTAAGGAGTGAGGGACGTGTGGCTTGAGATTTTATTCATTGGGAAGCATTAGGATGAGAAGAATCCCTGTCTCCTACAAATATATTAATTCAGGATGGTCTGTCTCCAGTTAGCTTCACAGGCCCTTCACTATTTCATCAATTAACGGTTTGAATGGCCAAGAGAAATCCTCTGCCTTGAACAGTGTCACCTCTGAGAACCCAGAAAAGGATTGAGTTATTCTCACCATCATGAAATGAAACCCAAAGTTTATTTATTTATTTTTTCATACCCCTAAGAAGGCTTAATCCTTTAAGGCAAGAATGTGGAGGGTGAGCAGTTCTCCAACAACAACATCAGATCCACTCTAAGGACAAATAGAATGTCCTTCTAGCAAACCTTAGGTCAAAGGTTGGCAGTTCAAAGCAAGGTCCAGGAAGGTCCTGGTGTGGACTTCATTTAAATAATTGTCCCATCTGTATCTCCAGTGGGAGAAAACATGAAGAAGCCACTAGGAGAAAACTTTCAACATTCCGTCGCCAACCCCAGTATCTGGGTTGAAGAGAGCTTGTGCACAGACAGAACTTCAGACAGGGAATCCCAGATCAGAACACAGGAAATTTTGCTGAGGGTAGTTAGAATTGGCTTTCCATGCGGGATTCAAAGCATTCCTCACCTTGTCTCTGCAGAGGACAAATCTAAATTCTCCAGCAGAGGGCGCAGTTTGGGGAAACCTGGTTTAGGTAACAGGGGTCCGACCAAGTTGTTGAGTGAACCAATGCCCACCTAAGATCTTCAGGATACACCCACACAATGAGAACACAGGCGGGAGGCAGAGCGCACCCCCAGGGAGATGGACCTACCTAAACACTAACGTTGTCTGTTCCAGGCCCCTGACCACACGGAGAATGTAAGACAATTCCAGATAGTTAATTCAGCAGTCCTCTGGTGATATCTGCCACCCATTCTCACAGTATGGCCTATGCTCTTGGAAAAACTGTTTTTAAAACATTTGGCATTTTTTCACACCAAATAACATATTTGGAGGTTTTCGGATTTTTCTATAATGCTAATACAGTTTTGTCCAAAGTCCATTTTCTTTAGCTTGGTTTACAATACATGCTTTTTTTCCTTCTTCTTTCAAAGAGAGAGGGACAGTGAGAGAGAGAGAAAGAAAGAGTCAATTCCATCCAGTTTCTCATGCGGCTGTCTTCGCTTCAGCACTTAGCTGTGTGTATGATTCTGGGGCTTGAACCTGTGTCCTCATGCATGCCAGCCAGGCAAGCGCAATACAACTAAGCCACCACTCCATCCCTGCTTTTTTTAAAGCATCATTTTCCTTTTCAATTTTTGAGGTTATTTTATTTGTGATAAATTGTATACAACTTCAATAAATTCCTCATTTCCCCACTTATTGTAGATTCCCTGGATCTCTAATCTCTCATGCCATTTCTGGTGGCCACTTTACTAAGTTAGGGTTTAAGGTTCTCGCTTTGTGTACCAACTAGGGGGCAAGAAACTTTGGACAAAATGACCTCTGGTTCCCAATGAGTTCCTCCTCTACAAGTTTTCTCTCAGTCTCTTCCATCACCATATTCTAGATATTGTTGTTACAAATGATCACTCTCACACTAGACTCTACTTTCAACTATTCCATTGTTTCAAACCCTCCACTGTCCATTTCTGCACCCCAGCTCTATCAATCTTATAATCCCATTAGAGCTTATAATTCATAGATTCATAGAACCTGGCTCAGATAAAGCTCTCCATAATTGTTAACAGTTAACATCATCTTGTTTTAAAATAACATTTTTGCAAAATGTTAGCAAAATTTTAAAGTGCTATTTATCTGTATTTATTATAAGAATTGGAAAACAGGAATCAATCGCAGGCAAATTTCATTCAAATACTAAGAATGATCTATAAGGAGTTGACCCTATGACTCTCCATTTTATTGTTCCCACGGAGGCATGAGCTTATTCTGTAGTTGTTACTTCCATTTTTATCACATTAGGCAACCTATAATCAGCTACAGGATGGCAATCTAGCTAGTTCTCTCAAAAATTCAATCCTTGTCAGAACACACACGTACACTTTCTGCCAGGAATACTGTTGCAACCTGCTATAACCCATGGGCCAGTGAAAGAATACACTCCCAGACCTTTCCCTTGACAGAAGACCTTTCATTATGAATGATCTTAGGAGCAACAGTTATTGGAATGGAGCTCAAATCTTCATGGAAGAGGAATAGAGGCTTTTTTTCCAAGACAGAGGTGGGTTTACGGTCATCTAGGTATGTTTGCTATTCCCGATCTTATCTAGGTGAAGACTGGCAATGTTCACAACTTTTCACACTCTTTTCTTGTCTTTACATGCATTGCTCTTCCTCTCCAGAATCCCATCTGACTAGGAAACAAACAGCTAGCTTACATTTCCCATCAGTCACGATCAAAATTTCTAGCTTTATCACATGCCATCTTATAGTGCTGGAAGGGAATAGAGACTGAGGTACATAAATGAAAAAGAGGAAGTCCACAGGGGGCTGGAGCAGTGGCTTGGTGGTTATAGCACTTACCCGGCATGTGCAAGTACACGGGTTCAAACCCCAGCACCCATGTACACCACTAAGTGTTGGCACAATGAAAGCCATGTGAAAAACTCAATAAAAACCGATTCTTTCTCTCTCACACACACTTGTCCTTCTGTCTTAAAAAAGAAAAAGAAAAGAGGAAGACCACAAAAGGAGATAATTTTCAAGGCTATGGATGATGGGGGTATGAGTGGGGTATAAACTTTACTATTTTCTTTTATTCTTTTACTTTTACTCTAATGATCTTCATTATACAGCTTTATTCTGATAACATTGAAGAGTGTTCTTTGTAAGGATCCTGGTTAGAAAAAGATTCCATCTATGTACAAGAGTGATTTTCAAAGAAAATATTTTCGAAACAAGGTGGAATCTGAGAATTTTACTGTTACTTACAAGGGAAACACATGTCCCCAAAAGTTTGAAAACATTGTTTTGGCAAAAGAATCATAATTAAGTAGCATTCGTCTTCCTAGAAGGCATTCCCAGACCAAATGTCTTCTTTTTTACATTTCTAATGCGTATAAATTATACTTATAGATTTTATGAATGTCATTGTGCTGTTTCACATGCAGCTATTTTTGAATAAGAGTTGACAGGTATTGAGGGATAGCTTGAATGACAGACCTTAACAATAATATAGAAATGTTTTGGTTATAAAGGACTGGTTACTATTAATACAATCTTCATGGAAAACAATATGGAGTTTTCTCAACAAACAAAACAAAACAAAAAATCAACAACTAGAAGTTGAACTACCATACAATCCAGCAACCCCACTTCTGGGTATTCATCCAAAGCAAATGAAGTCAGTGTATCAAAGAGATCCCTGCACGCTCATGTTTATTGCAGCACTATTTATACTAGCTCTGATCCGGAATCAACCGAGGTGACCATAGGTGGATGAACGGATAAAGAAAACATAGTACACGTATACCGTGGAATAGTATTCAGTCATAAAAGAATAAAATGCCACCAACTGTGGCAACATGGATAGAACTGAAGAACACCGTTACGTGAAATAGGCATGCACAGAGAAACGAGTACTGCATCTTCTTATTTATATGTGGAAGTTAAAAAAAGTGATTTCACAGGAGTGAAGAGAAGAATGGTAGTCCTAGAGTCTAGGAAACAGGGTAGAAGAATAGAGGGAGATTGGATAATGGGTACCAAACACAGTTAGATGCGAGGATTAAGTGCCAGTGTCCTTCATTACAGCAGGGAGACTGTAGTTTACCGTAGTTAATGATATACCCAATAAAGAGCTAGAAGAGAAGAGTTCAAAGTTTCCCAGCACAAAGAAATAAATGGTTAAGGAAAAGAAAATGTTCGTTACCTTGATTTGGTCATTAAACATTGCATACAGGATTAAATTATCATAATCTACCCCGTAACATGTTAAATTAAAAAGACAAAGAAGTGGCTGGAGCAGTGGCTCAGCGGTTGCAGTGCTTGTCTGGCATGTGTGAGGACACAGGTTTGAACCCCAGCACCAGATACACAAAGAAGTGTTGGAGCAATGAAAGCCACATGAGAAACTAAATAAAATTGATTCTCTCTCTCTCCCTCTCTCTCTCTCTCTCACTGTCCTTCTCTCTTAAAAAAAAAAGGAAGGAAGAAAAAAGAAAAAGAAGACACAAACTGATTAATCAGTATTTTATTAAAATAAGCATATTTTAACTGATCCAATTCAAAGAGGTCTGATGGAACTAATTTATACGTCCTGTAGTGACACCATCTGCTGCTCAGAACATTTGGGAAGGGAACTGTTTTTTGAAACTGCCTTCAGAAACTTTTGTCTGCTACATATTATTTCAAAATCTTCCAAGGCATTAAAAAAAATCAACAGTTTGTTTTGACATTGGAACTGATAATGTAACCAGTACCATTTAAGATAACATTTCTTTGCTTTTAAAAGCTAATATTCTAAAATCAAAATCTGACTTATCTACTTTCAAGGTTTCTTTGTGGAATAATTGATTTGAATAGCCCTTTGAAAACACTTATTATATACAAGATCAGTTGTTATGATCATTTAAAGGGCTGTGACTTCACAGTAATATTATTTAACAACAAGGAAAAATCATAATCACAAAAGAATTTTATTTTTCCATTATGTCTTGTGGATAGATGTAAATAGACTCTGCTAATAAGATGGCTTTCTCTGTGAAAACGTGCCTGTGGAAAGAGTTGCTCTGTCTTCTTTCCCTATTATTTTGACTTCATTCCAATTATGTCTGGATGTTTGAGGTACTGTTCCAAGCTTTGAATAGAAATGTTTCAAAAATGCAAATTCAGGGTACAACTACAATTAGGGTCATCTTCCTAAGCCCCACTACCTGGTGTGAGCTCAGAGCCTGGAATGGGAAGCTACCATTCTGGGAATCTCCAAGGGAATGTCCTGGAGATTGGTGCTGGGCTTCCTGGTTTCCCTAATATTCACAAAATGGAGAAGTGTTCCTGTCACCTTAAAGAACAAGCAGGCACTTTTCACCTGCACCTCCCATGCAGTGCAGCAGGGTTTCTCAGGCTGTGGTCTGGGAACTATTTACATGAGAAATCCTGATCTCTACTCTAGACCTACTAAATCCAAAACTCTGGAGTATAGCCATGATCATATGCTTTTTACAGTTTCCCCCAGTGATTCCATACATTCCAGAATCTGAGAATCATGGTTTGGCAGATTTCCCAAAGTCTAGCTCCTAGGGTACAATGTGAACTAGACTTGAATTGAAAGATTTATTGATGTGATACAAATAGTTTTTCTCCAGGCAGCAAATATCCTCATCAGGTCAGGCCTACATTCATTCCCTTTAATACACCTATCATCCCATGGTTCTTTGATTCTAGATATTTTAAGTCACTCAAATGCAGATTTTTTAAAAAGTGCTTTTATCCATTGAACAAATTATTAATTACTAATTAGCACCTCCCATGCACCAGGTCTTATGCTTGCCATCAACAATATTGGGAAGAATAGGATGTTTTCCCCAAAGAATTCATTCCAGTTCTTAACCCTTAACATTTGCTGCAGAGGAATTCTGGAAATTTCCTATTCCACTGTTGTTTAAATTGTTTTCTGTTTTGTTTTGTTTATTTGTGTATGGTGTTATTAGAACTTTGAGGTGCCTGTTCCCCAGAGGACACATGGATGCAGATCACATAAGCCCTCTGCATCTACCTCCCATTCAACCACACAGCTCATGTCTCTACTTAGTTTTTATTACATTTCCACATACGATTTTAGTTAAGATAAAAGAGTTTATAAAACAACAGCCTAGAACAGACTCATTTTCACATGTTTATCTACAACAAAGAGCTTCCAACTCTTTTTTAAAGCAAATACTTTACTAATTAGAATCAGTCTTAGTGTGATATTTCAAACATTTTAGAGCTTTTTATATGTTATTTCAAAGAACATTACTAACATCTCAATCATTTTTGATCAAAGTTTCATGCACAAAAAAACATAAGAAGTGCTAATAATATAAAAGCTAAAAGAATAATTCCAATAATGGTTATCAGTTTATACATATATTTAACACATATAATGCAAGAGTTTAGCAGGGCATAGTGATATATGCTTGTAATCCCAGATACTTGGAGGCTAAAACAGGTGGACCACAAATTCAAGGTCAGCCTGGGAAACAGCAAGACCCAGTGTCAAAATGAAATAAAAAGTACTGGGGATGTAGCTCAGTGGTAGAGTGCTTGCTTAGCATATGTGAGGCCCTGGGCTCCAAACCCAGCACTCCAAAACACATCAAAACATAAAAAATGAAAAAAGAAAAGAATTTTCACTGGTTATAAATTATTTCAAATCATTTCTATATGAGAAGGATAAATCTAAATAACTTCCATTTTTAAAAAACAAAAACTGGTCTATTCATTTCCTTCCACTCAAAAGGCCCCGCTATTTTGACAATGCTCTGCTACTTAGTCTAAGACAGAAGAAACATCTCCTTATAATAAAGAAGTCTGGACAATGCAAAAAGTACATAGTGTTTAAATAAGGCACATTTCCAAGACAAAAATATTACATAAACTATGATAAAATTACATTTGCTTTGGGTTAGGTAACAAGGCTTACAGTGAGTGTGAGAAGGTCAAGTATTCATAGGTAACCTTATGTAACTCTATTTTTCTGCATTAGTTCAGCTCTCCCCTTCTTATCTTCTTTTGCTCTTTCTGGTAAATCAGAGACACTACCTCAAATTGGTGCTTACTTGGTATAAACACTTTTCCCACTAGCTAAGCTTTAATAAGGATGTTTGCCCTCAAGGGAGCTGGAGGCAGCAGAATTATTAACTTTCAGAGGAAATACTGCCCCTGAGTCCCTCTTAAAAAGTTGTTTCGGAACCATGTCAAGCCACAAAAGGAGTATTTAAGCCACGAACCTTAATTTTCCATTTCCTGAACTTTCTGGTTCTAACCTGCTCCAATCTTATTCTAGGCTGATTTCTTTGCTTAATCTCCATTAAGCTGTGGATCAATGCTGACTTCCACTAAATGAAAGAAAGAAAGAAAGAAAGAAAGAAAGAAAGAAAGAAAGAAGCCCTCTCCATTTTCTGAAACAACATTTGCCTTTCACATCAAGAACCCAGCTGTAAGTGTGCTAAATTGTTCTCAAGAACCTGGGTATTGAAGCAGAGTATAACTGGAGTGGTGGCTCAGAGGTAGAGCATTTGCCTTGCAAGTGTAAGGACTTGGGTTTGAACCCTAGCACTACATACACAATTAAATGTCAGAAAAACAAAAAACAGATGAAAAAAGAAATAAATTTGATTCTCTCTTTTTCTCTCTCTCTTAAAAAAAAAGCAAGAAGAACCTCTTTACTTATCACCAATTAATCATTGTATATTAATGCGTATGCTTCTATCACCTACACATTTAGACAGATTTAAAAGATCTGTGCTCCCTGGTAAACCACATATAAAGACAGAAGTAATAGAGGAGACCACTTTGTGGGAGAGAGTGTAAGCACAGTTTTCCCCTGAAGGTAGTTATGTCCAAGTGTCTGAGAATAAATACAGCAACTTAATCTGCCTGAGTGACATTCAACACACTGGCTGAGTGCTTTCTGGTTACCTGTAACGCTGTATGCAGAAATGGTCCACATGTTTACATTGGAGTGTGCACATCTGCTTTCTTGTTGAAACAGTTCTTGGTAGACAGCAATTGGTGTTTTGCCCACTTCCTGCTTGTGCTGCAGCTGAGATAAAGGGTTATAGAAAGGGCTAGTTCAGGCCAAGGCTGCTTATGGAATCTTAGATTTATTTTACTGAAATAGTCAACTCTGATTAGTCCAAAATCACGACTATAATTCGGAGAGGTTTAAAATGTTCTCCACATTGCTGTAGTGAATGTCTAGGTTTAGGACTGGAGAAAGCAAAAGATTTAAGCCTCCATGACCTCCAAATGGATACACAGCCTCTGTAGGCATCTTCGGAAAAAAGCTCGGAAGGAGTTCACGCTTTTATTTGTTTTGTGAACTTGGACATCCTGTTCAACATCTCTATCCTTGAATTTCAGATGTCTGTTTTGTAAGACATAAAAGCATCTATCCATCCAACCTCATAATGTTATAACACACCGAAAGTTCCTGACTGTGAAAGCATTCTGCAAAGTCCTTTGTAAATATATCACACTGTCAAACCCAGCTAGGCAGCTTCTTTCACAGAGATGTTTTTGGTTTTGCTTTGTTTTATTTTGTTTTTTTTTTTTTTCAAGACGACTGACATGTAAGGGCATGAGGAAGGTAAGTACTTGAAGAACAGACCTTTTAATTTCTTATTTTGATACAGGGTCTCACTAAGTTGCTTAGGGCCTCACTAAGCTACTGAGGCTGGCTTCAGATTACTATTCTTCTGCCTCAGCTTCCCTATTTGCTGGGATTATAGGCATGTGCCACTGTGCCTAGCAGTCCTTTGTAAATATAAGGGGAATATAATCATATTTTTGTAACTGTTAGTGAATTTACTAAATGAGATCACTAACTGGGGACAATCCAGATCCTAGCCCCGTCTCAGCTCCACTGACAGTGTCCCTATTGCCTCCAGCTTCCTTTGGTGCAAACACCTTGCACCAGCTTATCTGGGGGAAAGTTCTATATGGACCATACCATTTAGGATGTTGACCTATAGAGGAAGGCAACATGCACAAGAGAAAATTACTTATATCCTCTAACTTATCCCCAAATTCATATTTCCTTTCATGTATAGATAAGACATGTCTTACAGCTAAAGGCACAGAGAAATATTAAGTTGCGTTTCCTGGGAAATGAAACATGAAAGGGTTGATTTCATGGAAGACTGACACCAAGACTTTTAGTGGTTTGAGCAAACACGTATATGTGAAGACACTCTCCCAAGATGAACTCAGACAGTAGCATGCTTGTTCCCTGTATTTTGGCATCATGATGCGAAACTGAGCTAGGCAGTTTTTTTTGCAGAGATTTTTTTTTTTTTAGATGGCAGACATGTAGGAGCATGTGGACAGTAACTAAGTACTTGAAGAGCAGAGTAAATGCAGGCATATCTATCACCACCATGCTGAGAAAGTCATGCCACTTGCAGAGAGGTGATATGGTCAGGTTCGCTCAGGTCATTACTCAGAATTACAAAAGTGTGGAAAGCACCTGCGAGAACGATTGGAAAAAGGAATTCTGGTCTGAGAGTGTGGTTTTCAGCAAAATCTTCCAGCTCCCGTGAATAAAACACAGCCTCTCCAGGGCCTACTCATCGAAGTTGGCAAGTCATACAGAGCATACCTACAGGAGGTCTCCCTTCACATTGTCACCTATGAAATGACACTGGAGGAGTTCAGTGTGCAATCTGGATGGCTATACGTGGCAGGCAGAGAAAGCTTCTCTATCATCAGATAAAAAAGGATGGAGGCATGTGGAAGAAGGAGGCTTAAAGACTGAATGTGTTTCTTGATTTCTCCATTTATACTCTGGGAGGTCATGTGAGTCATGTAATCTTTGTGAGCCTTGATTTCCTCCTCTACCAAAGGAAAATTATTTTAAAAATCTTAAGAAATTACTGAGTTAAATGAAGGCACAATGAGATGGTATTGATAAAAGTGTCTGATAGATGGAAAGTACTCATTAAGTGATAGTTGTTAGTATTGACACACACACACAGGCTACCAAGCAGTACAGGAGGAACCAGGTGTCCTTTATTCATGAAGAAATAGTAATAACAAAGCCCCACATTTAACAAAAACATTTAAGTAGTGTTTTATGCAATAACATCAAAATAACTTTTTTATTGGTATTATTAGAAATCCATTTTATATATTAGTTATGGAAATTCCCCAGTTACAAAGTTAGTAAGAGCAAGAGTCAGAACTCTAATGTACTCTTTTGGTTGCAAGTTCAATGCCCTATCTCTGGGCTGGGGGAAGCATGTGAACGAAGCTCTGTTGGCCAACTGGGTTTGGCTACTAAGCTTCCTTGGCAATGGATTTCATGGACTCACCAAGCTCTATTAGAGACAGATTTTTTCTTTCTCATCAGCATTGTGCAACCCAGGGATATGAAACAAGCGATTGACTCTTAAGTCATACAGACCTACCAGCAAAGAGGAACAAAAATGTGGAATTTAAACTCTCCAACCTAAATAACCTCTACCTTTACAGAAAACGTGTTCTGTGATTCCATCTGATAAGTAGGTGTGCATGGGATGCCATGATTTGAACAAGCCCATCACTACTGAAGCAAAAAGTCAAATTGTTAAGGGAGCTTGCAATCTGACTGCACTTCTCACCCTAACCTTGCCCCAAGTTTAAATTCCCCCTCCACATCTAAAATAACACATTAAATAAAATTGAGGACATTGGAACCTGACAAATTGGATTTTTAACCTATTACAGAAAACTGTGTTTCACCCTCCAGTATATGTCTATGTCAAACTAATAAAAAAAGAAAACTGCTCCAATTTTTCTCCTCTTTCTAAAAATGAGATGGTAATTGCTGAATAAGCATTTAACAATGAAGGAGGTTTTGTTTGTTCTTCATATTTTTGCTGGTGCATTATGATTATTTAAGTTCATAACGGTGGGATTTATTATATCCATACATATACACAATATAAATTGATCATTATCACTCCCCAGTGTCTCCCCCTTTCCCTTTCTTCCCTCCTGCTCCTGGTCTCTTTTCTCTAATGAAGTCCTTTCAATTTTCATGAGATCTCTCTCCCACACACACACCGTTATTTCCCTTTTTTCTTCTCCACCTTCTACATAGGAGAAAAAAAAAACACAACCCTTGACTTTCTGAGTTTGGATTATTTTATTTAACAAAATATACTTAACTTCTATCCATTTTCCAGCAAATGACATAATTTCATTTTTCTTTATGTCTGAACAAAACTCCATTGTGTACATGTTCCACGTTTTCTTTAGTCATTCATCTAAGAGTGAGGTTTATATTTGGAAAACAGGAAGAAAAATGCTTGTCTCATAGTATTTGCTCAGTAAATAAGAAGTATAAATAATCCACAATGCTTATATATCTTATAATAGAGGTTAAATAATTGAAGCAAAAAACCAGTGGAGCTAAAAGGAGGTATAAACACACCAATAAATATAATCAGAGATTTCAAAAACCCACTTTTAGTAATTGAACAGGAAAAGTAGAAATAAAATAACTAAGGGTACAGAAGACACGGATAACACTATAATCAACTTGATATAATTAACAATGACAGAACACTACACCTAACAAAAGACTACATGTCCTTTATAAATATTGTTGTGAGTTGAATATTTGCATTCCCCCAACATTGAAGTTCTAGCCCTCAGTATGGTAGCATTTGGAGGTGGTATTTTTAGAAAGTAATTAGGTTTACATGGGATAGTAAGGGTGGAGCTTCTAGGAGAATAATGACTTATAAGAAGAGGAAGACAGACCAGAGATTTTCCTGTCTCTACCATGTGGGAAGGAAGAGACCCTCACCAGGAACTGAATTGTCAGTCCCTTAATTTTGAACTTTCCAACCTTTAGAATTATGAGAAATAAATGTATGTTATTTAAGTCATACAGTCTACAGTGCTTTGTTATGGCAACACAAGCTGATAAACTCACAAACCTTTAAACATCTGATATTTGACAAAGGGGGTCAAAATATAACATGGAGGAATGAGCCTATTCAACAAATGGTGCTGGACAAATTGGACAGGCATTTTCAGGAAGTTGAAATTAGATCCTTATCTCTCACCTTGCACAAAAATCAAATCAAAATGGATCCAGGAACTAGGAATTAAATCAGCTACCATATTACTGCTAGAAAAAATTTAGGATCAACACTCCAGCATTTGGGAGTGGGCAAAGACTTTCTCAACAAGACTCCTAAAACAAAAGAATTAAATTAAAAATTCAATGAGTGGGATACCATTAAACTGAAATGCTTCTGGACAGCCAAAGAATTGGTCAAAATTGTCAAGAGAAAACCTACAGAATGGAAGATAATCGTGGCCTGTGAGTCCTCTGACAGGGGACTAATATTCAAAATTTACAAAGAAATCATAGACCTTAGTATCAAAAACACAAACAATCCAATCAATAAAATGGGCCAAAGAGCTAAATAGAAACTTCTCAACAGAGGAAATTGAGCTAGCCAATGAATACATGAAAAAGTATTCTAAATCACTGGTAATCGGAGAAATGCAAATCAAAACTACATTAAGATTTCACCTCACTCCAGTCAAATTGATAAAGATGAAGAATATAAATAATAACAGATGCTGGAGGGGTTATGTGGAGATAGGAACACTAGCTCACTGTTGGTGGAACTGCAGACTGGTACAGTCACTCTGGAAAGCAATGTGAAGAATCCTCAAAAAATTAGGAATAGATCTACAATACAAACCAGCTATCCCTTTTCTGGGTATTTTGCCAGAGGAGTTAGAATCAGCACATTACAACAACACAGCAAAATCTATGTTCATAGCAGTTCAATTTACAATAGCTAAATTATAGAATCAACCCAGATGCCCCTCACTGGATGAATGGATCCAAAAACTGGTATATATATGTATATATATATACACAATGGAATTGTACTTAGCAATTAGAAACAATGATATTGTGGCCTTTGAAGGTAAATGGATGTCAATGGAAGAAATCATACTGAGCAAAGCTAGCCAAACCCAGAGAGTCAAGGGTCAAATGTTTCCATTTATTTGTGGAGGCTGGAGTTAAACCCATGCTTGGGTGAAAGGTAGTCAAACTCATGTATTAGACCCAGCAAAGGCATAACAACACATAATCTAGGGCAACCATAGATATGTAGGATGGGAGGGGAAAGGGGGTAAGTGGAGAGAGGGGCAAGGGAGGGAGATCAGGGAGGGATCTAGAGAGATAATCAACAACGTAGCATACTTTTTACCTTACCCCCTGAGAATCCAAATAATACTTATGCAATCATATAACTGGAAAATTCACAATCTAAGCATTTATATTGCTTGTAGAGGCAAAATACAGAAGAATCAAAAGATTGGGGTGTGGGTGATGTAAGGGTAATTCTGGTTTAAAAACATATGCACATCCTATTATTTATATGCATTTATGATTGCACAATAACTGAACTCTTAATAAAAAAAGAAAATATCAGCAAAGTCAAAACACTATGAGCTAGACTACCAAGAAAAAAAGAGAAAATGCAAGTAAATCAGAAATGAAAATTGAGACATTCCAACCAACCTTCCAGAATATATGAACCTTATAGAACACTATGGACAATTGTATGACAGCAAGTTATTGCCTAAATGAAATGGACAAATTTCTAGAAACTACCTAAACTATCACAGGAAGAAATAAAGTCTGAACATACCTTTAACAAGTAAAAATAATGAATCACTAATCAAATATATACCAACAAGAAAAGCAAAAAGCCCAAAGCTGAGGTGGAAATAGCTTAACAGGTGAATTCTTTTTTTTAGAGAGAGAGTGAGAGACATAGAGAAAGAAAGAATTTTATTTATTTTTGGTCTTTGTTTCTCCAACGCTTAGTTGCATATGTGGTGCTAGGGTTCAAACTCAGGTCCTCATGCATGCCAGGCAAGCACTCCAACCACTGAGCCACCACTCCATAATTCTACCAAGCATTTCTAGAAGAATTAACACCAAGCTCTCTCAAAACTGCTCCAAAAAGTAAATAAGGGAATGCTTCCTGACTGCCTTTTTAGACAACATTATTACTTTGCTACCAAAGACATGCAAAGACAATATACAAAAAGAAAAATGCAGATCAATATCCCTTATGAATGTAGATGTAAATATCCATGGCAAAATTCTAATAAACCAAACTCAACAGCATATTATACACCATGACCAAGTGAGGCTAGTTCCGTGTGGATCAAGATCAATCAATGCAATACAGCACATTGGTAGACTAAGGACGGGGGCAGGAAAGATGATCACTCTTAACAGACAGAAGCATGCAACAAAAATCCTTTCATGACAAAACACTCAATGAATTAGGAGTAAAGGGGTCTTCTTTAGTGTGATAAAGAGAAATAGTGTGATAAAGAAAAATCCATAGACAACATAACTCTTATGGAGAAAGACTGAAGTCTATTCCCTCATGTCAGGGTAAAGACATGGGTGTCTGCTCTTCTGTTTGACATTGTAGTTGAAGTTCTAGCCAAGGAAATTAGGCAAGAAATAAGGGTATTGAGATTAGGAAAAAAGAAAGTATTCACGGAAGACAAGATCAATTATACAGAAAACCTTGAAGAATCTGCACCCACACCCACACACATGCACTCATATATACAATTAGAGGTAGTAATTGAGCTCAGCAAACTTGAAGAATCACTATGCAGAAATATTTACATTACAATATACAATCAATGAACAATCCAAAATGAAATAATGAAACAATTAAATTTATAATGTAATCAATCATTATAAAATAATTAGGAATAAATTTAACCAAGAAAGTGCAAAGTTGTATATTGATAACTACAAAATATTGTTGGGCTAGGCATGGTGGCTCATGCCTAAAATCCCAGCAACTCCAGAGGCTAAAAGAGGAGGATTGATAATTCAAGGCCAGCTTCAGCAATTTAACAAGGCCCTAAGCTACTTAGAATCTGTGTCAAAATAAAAACTAAAAAGGGCTTGGGATGTGTCTCAG
>PVKS010013520.1:0-50486 GCA_004027875.1 Aplodontia rufa | reverse complement strand
TTAGGACCAACACTCCAGCATGTGGGAGTTGGCAATGATTTCCTCAACAAGACTCCCAAAGCCAAAGAATTAAAATCAAGAATTAATGAGTAGGATGATATTAAATTAAAAAGCTTTGGCTCACCCAAGGAATTTGTTGAAAGTGTCAAGAGAGAACCCACAGAATGGGAGATAATCATGGCCTGTGATTTTCCAACATGGGACTAATATCCAAAATTTACAAAATATTCAAAAAACTTAATATCAAAAACACAAAGTCCAAATCAATAAATGGGCTAGAGAGTTAAAGAGAAACTTTTCAACAGAGGAAACTGAACAAGCCAATGAATACATGAGAAAGTGTTGTATATCATTAGTAATCAGAGAAATGCAAATCAAAACTACATTAAGATTTCACCTCAGTCCAGTCAGATTGGCAAAGATAAAGAATACAAACAGTTACAAATGCTGGAAGGGTTGTGAGGAGATAGGACACTAGTACGCAGTTGGTGGAACTGCAGACTGGTACAGCCACTGTGGAGAATCCTCAAAACATTAGGAATGGATCCAGCGTACAAACCAGCTATCTCTCTACTCGGTATTTTCCCAAAGTTAGAATTAGCACATTATAATGATATTGCAAAATCAATGTTCACAGCAGCTCAGTTACAGAATCAATCCAGTTGCCTGTCGCTAGATGAATGGATCCACAAGCTTTGTGATACATACATACACAATGGAGTTCTAGTCAGCTATCAGAAATAATGATACTGTGGAATTTGAGGACAAAATGGATGGGGATGGAAGAAATCATGCTGAGTGAAGTTAGCCAAACCTAGAGAGTCAAGGGTCGAATGTTTTCCCTCATTTGTGGAGGTAAGGTCTAATGCAGTCTTAGGTGAAAGATAGTCAAACTCATGTATGGGACCCACCAAGGGCATAGGAACACATAATCTAGGGGAACCTTAGACATGTCAGTGAGAGAGGGCAGGGGAGTGGTGGGGGATCAGAGGAGGAGGGAATATAGGGAGGGATCTAGCAGACAATCAACTATGTAACATAATCTTTACCCCCCACTACCAGAAGTCAAATAATTATGCAATCATTTAATCCGGAAAATTCACAATCTTCTACATATATGTATATGGACATTTATATTTTCTATAGGGTCACAATATAGTAGAATCAAGAGACTGGGGTATGGACAATGTGGGGGTAGCTATGGTTTAAGATTAAATGAATACCTTGTTGTTACTTTATACACATTTATTTTTTACAACTACTCAAAATAAGAATGTGCTGAAGAATTGCTGGGCACAGTGATACAAGCCTATAATCCCAGCTACTCAGGAGGCTGAGGCCGGAAGAGCACAACTTCAAAGCCAGCATAGGCAATGTAGTGAGACACTGTCTCAAAATAAAAAGGGCTGGGAATGTAGCTCAGTAGTGGAGTGCTCCTATGTTCAATCCCCAGTTCCACCCCACGACACACACACACAGGTGTATATATGCACAAAGAATCAACCAGTCTTCTGTGACAATCTATAAAATATGCTATTTTCATGTGCTACTCCGGCAGAAAACATCATTTCAACCTTAATAAGATTTTTTAGTCTTCATGCATGATAGGGTACTACTTTTTATTCTTCATAAATTTCCACAATAAAGCAATAGGAAAGTGAAAATGTGTTCCCCAAAAACATATGTAAAATGGGAAACTAAAAAAAAAAAACTAGTAACAAATTACAAGTCATCAGCATCTGTGGGAAAGTCAAAAGAAAGGAAAACAAAGAAAATTGTTCCTCTGAAGCCTTTTTGGAAAGAAACTGGAAAATTCAAACTTTATCTTACATACACTAAAGAATTAGAAAATTCATATATATGTTATATAAGTCTCTAGTTTCTGGACTGCATCAAACTAGAAATAAGATTAAAGGTATAAACTTTTGAATTGGATTACCTGAAGTAACACCCTGGCTTTTTTCCCTTCTAGATGTGTTACACAGGCAAACCACTGAACTTGTGACTTAAGTTTCCTCATTTTTAAAGGAGGAAAACAATAATAACATGTACATCATGACTTTGTTGAGAAAATTTAGTCAACTTTTGTAAAGCAGAGTCTGGGCCATAAAAAAAAAGTCAATACATATTAACTATTATATCATCATTGATATGTTAACAGTTTTTACAAATACCACCATTGTAAATAACATGCCTGACATAATAAAAATTATAGAAAAGTTCACATATTTAAAGTAATAATTAACACACATATTCCCATTGATATGATATCATAAAGTTTATCAGAACAAGAAATGGCTTCAAAAGGCTTTGCCTGGCTTCTATTTCCAAAATTACTATCAAAAGCCTTGCTATTCAAAATGTAGTCCAAAGGACAGTGGCATTGGCATGGTTGGGAGCTTGTCCCAAATGCAGAATTTTGATCCCTACCACCCTCATGCTCAATAAATCAGAATCTGCATTTTAATAAGATCCCCAGGAGATTCAAATATAGTAAAATGAGAGAAAGATCTCAGAGAATGGGAAATATATCAAAAGTGATCCAGAGGCACTTATTCATATGACAACTTTTAAAAGCACAAATCTGCAATAATTAAAAACCCATTTTAGCAGATTAGTAAAAGTACTCTAGTAAAATGGTCACCAATTATCCATTTACCAAACAGTGGAAAGCTTGGTTTTAAGAACTACAGAAGAAAGTGATACTTTCTGTATTGGCCTGATAGACTTAAAAAAAAATGCTAACTTTTTTTAACTAAAATTTTTGCTTCAAGGTTCTTTTTTTAAATTTTTTTATAGAGAGTCCATTTTTATTTATTTTTTCTGGTTTTTGTTTTTCCTCCACTTAGTTGTGTATGTGGTGCTGGGGATTGAACCTCAGTCCTCATACATGCTAGGCAAGTGCTCTACCCCTGAGCTACCTTTTACAGTCTGCTTCAAAGGTTTTTAAAACATGTACTTAATTTTAGAGAAAAATTAGCTCTTCTACGCATATGTTTATTCAGTAGGAAAATGTGGTTATCTGGTTACTATTTACTGTAGCAAATATAAAACAGGTATATTTAATAAAACTATAGGTGTTCCTTGTTATCACAGATCAAAGGGTAATTCAAAGAATTAATAAAATTAGTTTTTTTGCAACGAGAGAATGTAACCTTTTTATCAAAATGATATACAATAGCATTTCACTTCCTTTGTTGCATGTGGATTTACATGGCACTGTCATGGTCACAACACTATGTGAGAGCTATATCAATGTGCCCACAAGTTCATTTTAATATGCATCATTAAATATGTTCCATTCAATCTTTCTTCTTTGAAGTGCATATCCTGTCATTATCTTATGGTGATCCTCCTCTCAGCCTCCTCAGTCACTGGGGTTGTAGATGTGTACCACCACACCTGGCGCAAGGTATTTTTTTTTTTAAAGTGAGAGTGAGAGAGAGAAAGAAAGAGAATTTTATTTATTTTTCCATCTGGCTTTTGGTTCTCTGATACTTAGTTGTATATGTGGTGCTGGGTTCAAACCCAGGTCCTTGTACATGCTGGTGCTACTTGAAGTCTCAAGCAATTCAAATACAGGTTTAATCTCCTGTAATTAGAATAATGTTAAAATAAAGATTGTAAAGTCACAGGTCAAGCACAATTCTTATTTGTAAGGCTGTCGATGTTCCCAAATTGCCTTGCAGGGAAATGAAAGAGCATTCATTTTGATCTAAGGATGGTAAATCTCTTTAACAATGGGTAGGGCTTGGGTATACCAGACTCCAAATTAAAGACTATTGGTAAATAAATCGCAGCCACCTCCTACAGCACTAAAGAGGAAGTAACTAAATAGCATTTTTGTAATTATAAAGTTTAAATTCATGAGATCCCTATTCAATTCTAATTTGCATACACACACAAAAATCATAAATAAATGACTGCCAAAATAAGAATAGAAATAATAGCAAAGGGGCTAGAACAGTGGCTTAGTGGTTGCAGCATTTGCCTGACATGTATAAGAACCCAGGTTTGAACCCCAGCATCACATACACAACTAAGTGTCAGAGAAACAAGCCAGATGATAAAATAAAGTCGATTCTCTCTTCCCCCCCTTAAAAACGAATTACAACATGTCAAGAACAATGCTAAATGCAATATATGCCTAACCATTATCTCAATCATCAAAATAAACTCTAAGCATTTTCTTTACTCTGTCTTATTTATTAGAAAAGTAGTAGAGCCTAAATGTATGATTGCTGTGTTAATGTTAATTCTGCCCTCTCCCATCCACAAACAGCACACATTAAACAAAAAATAGTGAATGCCCATGGAAAAGTACATAAGGAGTAAAAAAGATTTCTTTTAACAAAGGAGGACAAATACCATGCTTAAAATTATTTTATTATTAAAATGATCTTTAGATAATGGTTCAAAGACTTGGAGGATGTAGCTCAGAGGTAGAGTGCTTGCCTGGCTCTGAGTTCAATCCCTCACATCCTTGAAGCAAAACAAAACCCCAAAGATAATGGCTGCAAAAGACTAGCCAGATTCCATGTTGTTTAAAATAAACAGAAAAAAAATATGCTGACCATAAGACCAAAGAACTGTATGTTGACAGCAAAAATGTTAAAATAGGGCAGGCACCTCATGCATAAGGAACAGTGCAGTTTTACCTGTTAGAAACAGATTGTTTAATCACTGACAAAGCTAAGTTAAGGCTAATATATTATAAAAAACCTGTCCAAAGTAAATTTAATCAAATGTACTCTGCCTTTATGATCTCAAAACTATGCCCTTCAAGTGAACATCAACTAATTTCTCCTCAAATACTTCAGTGTAATTTTGAAGTTTACCATAGCTCTGTAAAACACAACACTATGCACTAAGGTCTAAATTGAGCAATTTAGAAAGTATTATTCTTAACATTCATGTCATTATTTGTTAACCTTGAAGTTAACTTTAAAAATTCCATTATTTCCTTCTTTAAATGAGTGTTTAAATACTACAAGATGATTAATAATTTTTAGTGAAGCATTAATAAGTTCATGGGGAAGAATCAAGTCAGAGTTCCCAAAGTGCCTACAGGAAGCTAACCAAGCTGGGAATAAACCAGTTGGAAAGAATCAGAGATTGTATGATCCACCTAAGACATTAACAAATCAACTAGAAAATAAAAATAGGGTGGGCTATCCAATACTTGCCTTGGGCTGGGAAATGGGTCACAAATTTGTAACTCTTACACAAAAGCTCAGAATCTGAAGATCTTTTTCCAAATACAGCTGATTCCTGTCACAAACAGTCTACATAACAGCTTCTTTTTTTTTTTTTTTTGCTTTTGAATGCTTAACCACTGAGCCAGATCCCTAGCCCTTTTTTATACTTTAGTTTTAAGACAGGGTCTCACAAAGTTGCTCAAGGCCTCTCACCAGGTTGCTGAGGCTGGCTTTGAACTTGTGATCCTCCTGCCTCAGTCTCCTGAGCCAGTGGGATTACAGGAGTGTGCCACTGTGCCCGGCATAACAGATTCTTTATAGATTTAAATTAGTGCAAATTTACTCACATTATCAGCTATACCACTTACCTGGAGATTACCTGTCACATATCTACATGTCCTGGGTATAAGTTAATTATGACATATAAATAATTGGAATATTTTTAAATGGCTTGTTTTACTTTTAAAATGGTAGATAAGTGTTTTAGCTACATAAAAATGAAATACTTCTACTGAAATGGCATTTTACCTGCTTAAGAAATCGGTCAGATGCGTTGCTGTGCTTGGCTAACACACTTGGCAGAGCAGGATTAGCGTACTCAAACTGAGGATTGTAGGTATAGTCAGACTTGAAGAATTTTACTTTCTCTTTCTCTAAGTTGATGGGCTTTATAGCAGTCAATATGCAAAATTTCTTTCCAGAAAAGTCATCTTTTTCAAAGCTTCTAGAGATCTGAGGCTGCTGCTTTGGCTTTGGAAGAGTGGAGAAATAGTGTCGCTTGACCTTGCTTTTTGGTTTAGGTGGCAGTACTATACTGTTCCCTGTAACAGAGATATCATGTGTAAACCTGACAGGACTTGAAACCGACCTAGTGACAAAAACAGAGGGCTGCCTCTCCAGGCAGTACCAAGTACCACCGCTTGCCAGAGGCACTGGGGTTTTTGCCCTGCCAGGATCTTTACTATGAGGAGAGCTAGGAGATTTGCTGGGTTTTCTACATCTTTTGGAGTAGGCGGAAGAAGACTGTTTTTGTGAGTGATGCTTCCTCTCCTCCTTGCTTTGTAGTAGGACATTGTAACTACTGGTTCCAGTTGTGAAAATGTCCTTTAGTATTCCAGAAGGTAAGTGTGAAAGGCTTCTTTTGCTGTCAATGATCAATGAATCTTCTGCATTTAGAATAGACTTCTTAGCAAGTTCTTGCTCAGGCCAGTGAAGCTTTTCTGTGTTAACAAAAAAAAACCAAAATAAAAGAAATAACAAAGATACCTGGTGAAGCGATTGCTTATTGTATGAAAAGTATTCTGAAGGTTCTATAAACTTTATATTTTGCAACAGTCTTTAGAAAAGATATTTTAAATATTAAAAGGATATATTACCAGGGCTGGAACAACAGCTCTGCAGTTACAGTGCTTGCCTT
This sequence comes from Aplodontia rufa, assembly GCA_004027875.1. NCBI lineage: Eukaryota > Metazoa > Chordata > Mammalia > Rodentia > Aplodontiidae > Aplodontia > Aplodontia rufa. The sequence continues at coordinate 43,871 of PVKS010013520.1, read as the reverse complement.
GCATGCTCAAGTATGCAAGTTCAAACCCCAGCACAATGTACACAACAAAGTGTCAGAGGAATGAAAGTCACATGCAATACTAAATAAAAATAGTTTCTCTCTCTCACTGTCCCTCTCTCTCTTTAAAAAAAAAAAAGGATATATTAGCAAACTTTATTCATGCCAGACATTGTCACTTCTCTTTCCTTTAGTGTATATATATTAAATTATTTATAAAAATCCTCAGTTAAAATCAGTTTCAAACTATTGAGATGACCAAGGTCAAATACAGATGTGATATAATACACATAATCTGCAAATTCTACTAAAAAATGTGAACTTCATAGAAACAATACAGTAGTATTAATATCAAAGTAAACTCCAAGGTGCTTTCAAAATTAATATAGTCTTGAAATCTGGAACTATATATAAAGTTAGCCATGTATAGAAGGCCAACAATGCTGCAATTACTTTAAAAAATAATTTTTAGATTAAACAGGTGAGCTGATAATAGTGATGCACGCCTGTAATCCCAGCAGCTCAGGAGGCTGAGGCAGGAGGATTCCAAGTTCAAAGCCAGCCTCAGCAACTTAGCAAGAACCTAAGCAACTCAGCAAGACCCTGTCTCAAAACAGGCTGGGGATATGGCTCAGTGGTAAACAGCCTCTGGGTTTAATCCCAGTACAAAAAAGAAAAGGAAAAGAAAAAGAAAACGAAAAAAATGATTTAGCAGATGCTATGTCTATGTTCAAGCTTGTTTTAACAATGCTTAATATTAATAATTGGTTGATTGTTCTTAATTCTAAGTTATAGGTTAAGGTTTAAGTTTTGCTTATTTGGTTGGTTGGTTATTTTAGCAAATTTGAAAAACAATTACTATTCCAAGGTTCAAAAGTATATTAGGTTGCAAGTTAACTTGAGGGGACAGCTTAGTCTTTAAATCTCACAGCACTTTAAACAGGTAAGAATTACTTATATACTGAAGCTCGTGCACTGATTTAAAATTGTGTTGAGGGGCTGGAGTGGGGGCTCAGCAGTTATGACACTTGCCTGGCATGCATGAGAACACAGGTCCGAACACCAGCACCACATACACAACGAAGTGTTAGAGCAATGAAAGCACACCAAGCACTAAATAAAATTGATTCTCTCTCTTTCTCTCTCTCTCAATGTCCCTCTCTCTTTTTTTTTTTTTTTAAATTTTTTATTTTGAGCAAACTTACATGATTTTAACAAAATAATATAAAATGTGTATAAAATATGCATATATTCTGGATTTAATGTCCCTCTCTCTTAAAGTGATAAAATAAAATTGTGTTGATGTACATTCTTTCACTCAACAAATTTGTACTACTAACTAGCACGTGGTTCTGGATAATTGCCGAGTTTATGTAAATATATTATCCCTGCTTCCACGTGAGGCAAGTGCTCTACTACTGAGCTATGTCCCCAGCCCTTACCATCATCTTCTAATCTAACCCTGAAAACCAGGCACTCCTATGAAGCTTTCACTAATACTACAATGTAGCATATGATTAAAGGTGAAAAACAAGAGATAACAACAATTCAGAGTTCAGAAAAGGAACAGAGCAAGGTGAAAATGATCAGATCAGGTCCTAGATAGGGCTTTAAGGATTTTCACTCACTTCTAAACTGTCTTAAATCCAGCTCATCTGAACAAGACTCCAGCTCAAGTCCTGTTAATAAATGTTCACTGAATAAACGAATAAGTGAACCTAAACATGCCACTCCAACCATTCTGGATATGCAGAGTATTTACTATTTTGGAACCATTCTACATTTCCAACAGAAGAACACGACAGAAGAGGAAATGTAGCTAGAAAGACTGTAACCTCAGGGTCATTTTTCCCCCTCACAGGACATTTGGCAATGTTTAGAGACATCTGTTGCACTGGGGAGGGGCTACTGGCATCTTAAAAGTAGCAGCTAGGAATGATGGTAAATATTCTTCATAGAAGAGTCTCCTACACAAGTCCTATCCATTCCAAAATGTTAATGGCGCCAAGGTAAAGAAATTATGCTCTAATTTTCAAGCCCAGAAGTGACAGGGTTAAAGGTGAAGAAACAGCATCAGGTTACAAGTAGAGGGTAACAATTCAAATATGGAAAGTCACTGTACTACATTTTCTAGAACAGCATGCAAAATTTGAATTCTGGTATCTAAAAGATAATAAAGGTAGGCTAAAAGTCTATTTACACACGTACAAGTTTAGAGGTAGGAGTCAGATTGCACGGACTGTACGAAGAAGTTAATAAAAATGTTAAAGATTAAATCAGTCAAAAAACATAAAACAAAAACCAGGACAAATAAAATTTTCACCACAAGATGGTAGATCCCAGTTTCTTGGCAGTTTCAGACTTAAGTGCTGCCAACTGATAAACTGGCAGGCAAGTAATCTAAGCAATACCAGGACACAGGCTGTAGTCCAAATGCCCAAGAACAATGTCAGTTTCCCTAAAAGGACACCACAAGTTTAGGAAACAAGAGACGATAATGAAAGGAATATTGAAATGGACACCAAAAGGGAAAGATCAAGAGAACTGAGATAAGAGTAAGGGTACAGTGAGTCTAGAGAAGTAGGGTGAAATTGAGGAGCGACCAGAAAACAAAGGGAGGCAATCAGGTTCTTTGCTCATCATCTCCATAATGAAAAGGGAGTTTGGGTAATTAAAACAATGAAAAAAATTACTTTGAAGTTCTATTTTGATAGTTTATTACATATATGTTTTGCTGATTTTAAAAAATTATTCAACATAAAAATTGTTTCTTTGGTTCTGAAGACTTGGTAGCTTTATGACCAAAGAGCTGACCTCATTAACTTCTTTTGTTTTGTCATAAAGCATCAATGACCTCCACATTAATAAAAAAAATAGTACTAAACCACCTGACAAAACCCTGGAGGAAGGAGGACGGAGTGGCAGAGGTGAGCGTGACCCAACCACTCTCCCCAGTCCTGGCATTTCAGTTCACTTGCTAATAATCTACAGAGAGGCTTAGCATCAGTCCTTTTGAAGCTCCATCTGCTCCTGAGTAGTTTCTGAGTGCCAGCATGAATTTAACAAATGCCAATCCTGCCAAATGTGGATAGTCCATGAAATTCATAAAAGTGGGGCACATGGTCCTTCATGTAACTCACATAAGGCAGGTATAAATTAATTTCTCAGAGTCACACTAATTGTATTTCAGTTGTATTATTACCTAAAATACTATTTTTAAAAAATTTTAAATACCATTGTTTATTTTGTGAAAAAAGGACTTTTGAACAAGCATAAGAAGATAATGAAAGACTAATAAGTTTTCATAACAGAATTTATTAAATATCCTATTCCCTGACTCATTTTTCCTTAGAAATTAAAAGATTTTTAAGCACAAGTAGATGACTTTGGAGGATGTGTAACTCATTCTCTGCCCCCTAAAAGTAATAAAGATAACTAAAAACCACATAATTTCATATTAAAGGTAGACATTATATACTTTAATACTTAGAACCATGAACAATCTGTATCATTACAATCTTGGAGTGAATCATATGTTAATCAAAGAAAATCATTCACCCCAATCTGGTTTCCCACACTGAGGGAAAAAAGGTGAATAATATTACATTAAAATTAATATTCAGTATTGTCTATTCAGAAGTAAGTGAATTCTGAAATTACCAACACAATGAAAGCTTAATATGTATCTAGAACAGGAGAAAAGGATACCAGAATTCCTGGCTTCCATTCCCAGCTAATTCAATGACCTGTTTGTAATATTAACCTAATCATTAAACCCATCAGTGCCTCTTGTTCCTCATCTAGAAGAATGGGGAAGAAGGGAACACTGCTCACTAAACTTGTGTTTCACAACTTGGAATAGCTGAGGTTTCACAGTGATTATGAAGTCCCTGGATGAAAGGTAGATCACAAGGCCTGGCGGAAAAACACCAGTCAACAAATTCTGGCCTCTAAAAATAATTTCTTTCAACCAGGACTCACACATGCTAAGCAGGTACTTCACCACTGAGTTACACCTCCAACCTAATATCCCAATTTTCTATTGGTTCATAATACTTAATGAAACTTGGGAACCTGGAATGAATTTATACCATAAAACAACAGTTCACTTGATCACAAACAAAAGGGGAAAACCAAAACTAAATAATTCCTGAATAAGATAAACACTAATTTTCTCAAATATTTCATCACTTAAAACTCAGATAATCTAGTAACTATTAACAGTAGATGCTGGGCTTGGTGGCACATGCCTCTAATCCAAGTAACTTGGGAAGTTGAGGCAGGAGGATAGTAAGTTCAAAGTCAGCCTCAGCATTTTTGCAAGGCCTGAAGCAATTCAGCAGACCATGTCTCAAAGTAAAAACAAAAAGGGCTGGGGATGTGGCTCAGTGGTTAAGTACCCCTGGACTCAATCCTCAGTACAAAAAAAAAGTAAGGATGAATAAATTGTAATACATTCATATAACAGAATATTACATGGCAATGAAAAATAACTGAGGCTGCAAGCAGCAGAGTGGATGAACTCAGACAAGGTTGAATAAAGAAAACCATATCAAAGGAATATATACTGTATAACTTCATTTATATGTAGTTTAGAAATACCAAAACTTGCTGGGTGTAAAGGCATATCCCAGCAGCTCAGAAGACTGAGGCAGGAAGAGCTCAAGTTCAAAGTCAGCCTCAGCAATTTAGTGAGACCCTGTTTCAAAAAATTAAAAAAAAAGAAAGAAAAAAAGAAATAGCAAAAACTGATTATGATATTAGAAGTCAGAATAGAGGTTACCGTTTAAGAGCAAGAACATAAACTACTGGTAGGAGGTACCAAGGAACCTACTGACGGCTGAAATGTTCCGTATCTTATTCTGGGCAAATGGTTACATATCTATAAATTCATTAGGATGCACATTTAGAACCCGTGAACTTTAGTATATAGAAATAACACCTTAATTCTTTTTTTTTGGTACTGGGGAGCAAACCAAGGGCCTCAAGCATGCTGGGCAAGTTCTTTCCTGAGCTACATCCCCAGCCACACACTACTTTTTAAAACATATTTTAAAAATCAGTATCTTTAAAAACATAGTTATCGTCCTGTCTACATTATAACAGATAATTGACTGCAGAGGTATTGGCTACAATACCTCTATAATTCAATAATACCCAGTATAGTTTTTCAGCTATTAAGGAAAAGAGATGAAAGATACTGCTAATATCACTCAGGAACTCAAAAACTTTCAGATTCTTAAAATTTCCAAAATCCTAGTTGGTGGCACTTCAATGTTACTCTATTAGTAGCAATCTTAAAATGTGACACTGTTGTTCTGGAGTCAGAAGTTGTAGTGTGCTATGTATTTACAGTTAGAAATACACAGCGTATTCTAGATACCCTTGATGATGAGGGTTGAGGTAAGAATAAGCATTGTACATTCTCTAAAATAGCTGTGCTAGAAGCAAATTTTCCCATGACTTTCTACCTGGGCTGAAGACAAAGCTCCTAATCAGTCACTCATAGTGAGATCCCTTCGCATCGGCAGCCTTGTCTCATACAACATTTCCCCCTTAATCTCTGTCAACACTCCAGCCCCCTCTCACATTGTCAATCTCTCATCCCGCCATCTTCTCTCCACATACAGCACCTCTTCACATGCTGTTATATTAAAACCTACTTACCCTTCAGTTCCAATAGCAGTTGATCAAGAAGTCTTTGACTTCTTATTTCAGATTCTCATACTTAACACCTTCTATGTCTCCCTTGAAATAATTGTCATGATTGCATTTTTCTATTTGTTAAATGATGGCCTCTTCCAAGAATGAAATTATAAATGCTTATTACAGCACATTTGTGTTCATTTTGCTCACTCATTACCCTACTTATGAAAAGGTGGCCAGAGCAGTAGCCTAGGGAAGAGAATATCTGAGAAGAAAAGGTAGAGAATTTGGTTGCTTGAAGATGGAAGGAAAAAAACTCATTTCAGGAAGGTATAGGAAAAAAAACAGGGGCCTGGAGCAGTAGCTCAGAGGTTATGGCACTTGCCTGGCATATGCAAGGACATGGGTTCAAACCCCAGCACCATGTACACAATGAAATGTAGGAGCAACAAAAACCAGATGAAAAACTAAGTAAAATTGATTCTTTCTTTTTCTCTCTCACTATCCCTTTGTCTATCTGTCTCTTAAAAAAGAAAGAAAGAAAAGAGAAAGAAATAATTGGTGAGGCAGAAGACAAGTTTCAATGGCAGGAACCCACTGCTGCAGGACAAAAAGGAGATCTATCCCTAGGTGTAGTCACCTTGCAGGACCAAACACTGGCCTTCACAAAACTTCTCACACAAGGTACAGTGGTGCATACCTGTGATCCCAGCAACTCGGGAGGTTGAGGTAAGAGAATCACAAGTTCAAAGCCAGCTTCAGCAACTTAGTGAGATCTTAAGCAACTTAGTAAGAGACAGTCTTGAAAGAACATGAAAAGGACCAGGGATGTAGCTCAGTAGCATGCCCTTGGGTTCAATCCCCAGTATCAAAAAAAAAAAAAAAAAAAAACAAACAAAAAACAGAAAACTTTATTTTCAGTATTTTTAAATAATCCCCTTTGTTAGAAAGGGGCTTCATTTCCAGATGACTAATCAATCACTTGTTATAATACATGAAAAAGGTCAGTAGAATATTATAAATTAATATAATCTCGTATTACATGGCTTCAAACACCATTTTGTTACTCAATGAATATGTTAGATATCATCTTTTCTATTTTGATTTTTTTGTTTTTTGTTTTTGTGGTGCTAGGGATCAATCCCAGCACCTCAAGCATGCTACCTAGGCAAGTGCTCTACCCACTTAGCTACACCCCCAGTCCTTCTTTTCTATTTTGAAAAAAACAAATTTACACTTAAAAGTAATTTTCCCAAGCAAAATTATTATTTACATATTTGCCTGTGATAAAACTCAACACCTTGTGTGAAATAACAAATAATATGCAACACTGATGATAAAATGAGATTCTGATACTGGATTTTGTAGCTTAAGTCAGTATTTTGTAGCTTAAGTCATTATTAACAGGTTTTCTTTTTGGTTCAGAATACAGTCTTCGGAGTTTGGTTACAATCTTGGCTGTGTCTATTAGAAGCTGTGATCTTGATAAAGTTACTTAATTTATTTGTGCTAATAATACATACTTTATAGTACTGGTGTGAGGATTTGAAAAAACATATGCTAAGTGCAGAGAACAGAGTTTGCTCATAGTAAGCAGCCATTATTATTATTATCATCAATATTATATTCAGCTCCTACAGAAATTCCCCATGGAATAATATAAATGGGGAAATTTTTTGAATCAGCAAATTTTATTTCCAAAGTAAATTTAATATTAATATAAAGCAATTAATTTTATATTTTAGAATCAACAGTTTAGTAGTTTTGGTAATAATAAACTCTTCTTTAAAAGGATACAAGACAGCAAAGAGACTTTTTCAGATTTGATTCCATTTTCAAACAGCATACATAGCATAAACATCTTATTTTTCTTATACCTCTAATCGGCAGCTCCACCAAGATGTTATATTATGTTAAATCGTGACTGCATCAGAAATGGGTAAGATATTAAATAGAAGTAATCTCTGAAACAATTGCTTCAGACCTGAAATACAAAATAACCACTTTGTTCTATACTTATTGCTCTTTTAAAACTGAAAAAAGGGGACACATTTCCACCAGTATTTGTAACCACAATCAATCAAGTTCTGCTACCTAAGAGAACACGGCCATCTCAGATACCAATGAATAGTGAGGGGATAGTTGCGGAAGAGAGGGGCATTTTTCTTTTCAGCTAAAATGTCTTCATAAAAGTTTCTGGTTGACCAAATAGGTTTTCTATTTCATTGAAATATGCTGAGCACAGGGCTCTAGAATCATTTTAGTCAGTCAAATTCTACATAGAAGAAATGGAGACACTAGTTTGAAAAAATGACCTAGGCTATTATTTTTAAAAGGACAATAAATATGAGGCTTGCATGGTCTCAAGTGGCCGTTGAAAGCTTTATTATACTATAGAAGTTACCTGTCAAATTATTTATGTCAGGGTATGCAACACACAGAGTTGGCTGATAAGTGTATTGCCCCTAAATCGGGGTAGGGAATTGAGCTACTAGGCACTGGTCTATTGTATCATAAAAGATCTTTCCTCAAAATTCTTCAGGAGATTCATTTTGTATTGCAGAATAGTTGATCAGAATGTCGACTTCTAATAATCCTATTATTTTATTTTATTTTTCTATTAGCAGTTTATTTCTGAGCTTTTTTTTTTTAATGTTAGCAGAGATTGAACAGTGGAACATGTTACCACCAAGTAACATCTCCAGCCCTTTAAATCCTTTTTTTTTTTTTTTAAATTTTGAGTCAGGGTCTCACTAAGCTGTTGAGGCTTGCCTTAAACTTGTGATCTCTCTACTTCAGACTTCTGAGTCACTGGGATTAAAGTAGTGTGCCACCGTTTCTAACAGTACTAATTTTAATCATATTCTCTCTACAATGATTGTTATATTTTGGGGAGATTATTTTAATCAAGGTAATTTCTAACCCCAATAACTTGAATTGTGATAGAATCTATATTTTTCCTCCAAGGCAGTGGTTATCAATTTTTCCCCTCAGGAAACATCTGGCAGTACACATTTTTGGTTGCTTGGGGTAGAGAGAACCACCACCCCCTACAACAAAGAATAATCTTGTCCAATGTTAATAGTGCTGAGGTTGAAAAACCTTGCTCCACAACATTAAGGGAAGGGTGTTTTTAAGTAAGTCACATTTAAAAAAAAAAAACAACTAATGCCAATTGGAAGTTATTTCTTATATCTTAGCTCCTGTATGTGTGTATGCTTCCTGTAAACATAGCAATGAGATAAATTGCAGCAATATCATGACTGCAACAAAATCAGCTGTGTATTTTATAACATTGAATATCAAATTAAACAGTATAAAATTAAGATCATAAATATTCTAATTGGAAAGGAATTTCATTTTCCAAATAAAAAACTCACAAAAAAGTGATTAGGTAGTGCAGTGTCTTCAAGTTAAAAATTCTGGCCTTACTGTGATAGTAGTCTGGGGATTAAGTATTTCTTTTTACTCTGCCATCATGAGATATGTCTTGCTTGCAGAAATGTTTTCATGCATAATCAAATGCTGGTGAAATGGTCTAGGAAATTATTTTAATATTACGAAAGAATTTTTTTAAATGGCTAATTTGCATAGCCATTTAAAAATAATCAAAGGCAAGTAAACTTTCAGACCTGGAACCTAAACACCCATGCTTTAAGGCTTATAGACTCAAAATGCTCTCGAGTTTAAAAATAAAAGCGTGCACAAAAATGTACACAGTATAAATACTGAAATGTACCGATGTATTCTTTTCCTTAGCTCTGATTTTTTCCTGAACCTTCTAGAAAATTATAAAGCCTAATTATACATCTAAAATTACATCTAAAATGCTTTGGAGCATCTGTAGGACCAATACCCAGTCTATCACAATGCACTAGATTCCACAGCATGTGCTTACTGATGATAAGTGACAAAAAGAAATCGGACCATTTTCTGCCTTCCCTCCCTGCGTTTTCCGCGATCCTCTCCTGCGCGCCCGGCGAGGTTCCGGGCACGGGTTCCAGCCGCCGCGCCGCGCGCCGCGCCCACATCCCCGCGTTAACTCGGCCCGGGCGGCCGGAACCCGGACCAGCCCCGCAGCGCTTCCGCTGCCCGGAGGACAGTGACCGACCCCGCCAGCCCCCGGGCCAGCCCTGCCCCGCACTCACCCGTCACGCGAATGGACTCCAGCATCGTCCCACCGAGGACGGGTCTAGGGCTGGCGGACCGCCGCCGGCCCGGGCCTCAGTGGAGGGGAATGCAGGAGGAGGTTGCTCTCAGCGACCAGGGGCGGAATAAGACAGCCAGACAGCCGAGGAAAGACGAGGACGCGCGGACACGAACACAGGGCTCCACGCAGCGCTACCTCCACACTCCAGTGCTGGAAGGTGCACACCTCGGCTCCACAGTAGCAGGAACGGTTAGAACCCGCCACCCTGACGTCGCAGCTCCTCCCGTTGCTAGGAAACGTTCCCTACGAACAGCGAGAGCCGCGCTTCCACAAGCCTGGGCGCCGCTTGGGGCGCTCCTGAGACAGAGGCCCGGCTCGCAGGGAGCTAGAGAAAGCGGAACTACAACTCCCGGCGCGCACCGCTGAGGCCCGCGCAGCCTGGGCTGGTGGCGACGCCTGCGACCCGCTCGGGTCTTGGCCGGGAAAACACGCATTTTGACCGGTTATCCCCAAAGATGTTTGGCTGCTGTTCAGTGGGGCGTAACTCCGTGATGACTGCATTGGGTAAGGATAGTCCTAGCTATGAATTGCAAATCCAGTCTCCTCTGCACTTCAGTGAACTTGCACGGCGCTGGAGAGCTGAAACAACTTTAGGTTGAGCGGGTAAGACGCAGCAGGTTCTTCAAAAACATTTACCAGTTCACACCGCACTCCAGCACTTGTCCTTAATACTAAAACATAAGTTTTAACTTGTGATTATGAAATTGATGGGCTTAATGTCCTATCGGTTTATTACAGTGGCCCGTCTTATCCGCGGGGGATACTAAGACCCCCCAGTGAATACCTGAAACCATGATGACACCAAACCGTACTTATGCTGTTCTTTTCCTGTACATACATACATACATACGGGATAAAGTTTAATTTATAAATTGAGCACGTAAGAGGTTAACAACAAGAACTAATGATAAATAGAACAATTATAACAATATACTGTTAACAAAATTGAAAACATTACTATTTTTGCCCTTTTGTACAATAATTAAGTTAAATAAGGATTACTTGAACACGAGCACTACAATACCAAGACAGGTGATCTGATAAAACAGGTACCAAAAGGTGGATACTGTATTCAGTACGGACAAAGGAATGTTTCATGTGTTTTAAATGTATTAATTGTTCACTTCTGGAAGTTTTCAGTTAATAATTTCAGATTGTAGTTGACCACAGGAAACTCAATCTGTGGAAAGTAAAACAATGGATAAGAGAGCACCACTGCATTCATTTTAACTGTGAAAATTTAATCTTTTCTTGTGGTACCGGAGATTGGACCTAGGGGTGTTCTACCACTGAAATAAAAATTTTATTTTGAGACAGGGACTCACTCAGTTTATCAGACTGGCCTGGAAGTTTGAGATCCTCTTGCTTCAGCCTCCTGAGTTGCTGGAATTATAGGCAATGACCCACCAAGCCTGGCAGAAAAATCTTTTATCATAGCTGTACAAAATGTGGAAACCACCAACGAACATTTTTTGAGAGTAATGTGTGCAGGGTTCTGAGCTGGGTTTTGAGGAACACCAAGGAAAATGAAAAGCCTTGCAGTGCCTTTCTGCATTTTCAGTCGAGGAGCTCAGAAGGAAGTGCTGGTACTGTTGATCTTCAGAGAACCACATTTTCTCTTTGCCTTCCTTCAAGATTGAGTAGGATGTGGAAATAATTGAGGTATGTTTTCAAACTCAGAAACAAAAAGAAAATTCAGTGTCCAGGAGTGTGATACTCTGAGAATGACAGAATTTGTGAGATTGTTTCTTTGTCTTCAATTAAGAGAGACAAGTGACAATTTAATTGTATCACAGTAAGGGATAACCTCATGTCCTATTCTGTCAGAAACAAAACAAAACAAAACAAAAAAACAAAACAAACCTGAATACCACCTTCAAATTACATCCAGAATCCATCTACTTGCTACCACTCTGCCTCAAACCATGAGCATCCCTTGTTTGGATTCTAGCTAGAGCTTTCCAGGTATCTCCCTATTCCTACCTACCCCTTTTAACTCTATTCCCAAACCCCAGTGAATGAAGGGATTCTCTTAGAAAGTCAGATCATGTCACCCCACTGCTCAAAACTCTTCAAAGACTGTGAAGTCCTTTGTGACCTAGCCTCCAGTCATCTCTTTGATCTCATATCCCATCCCCAGCCCTCTCCTTGATACTCCTCAGCTATGACAGGCACTGTTTCACCTCCAGGTCTTTGCAATTTGGGATTCTCCCGGTATGGAATGCTGTTCCCAGAGATATCCACAGGTTTAGCTCCTTCAGGGCTTAACCTAAAAATCATCATTCCATGAGGACTTTCCTGGCCACTCCAATTAGAATTCTACCCCTTTCCTCCTATTTTGTACTACATTTCTCTGCTTTATTATTTCTTTAGCACTTAATCTAATTTATTATCTTTTACTGATCTATTTTATCTGTATCCATTCCTAGGATAAAATTATCACAAGTGCAATGACTGATGGATAGATTTTGGATGCTGGGGACTGAATTCAAGACCTCATGCAGAAGGCAGTGGTTTTGGTTTGTTCAGTGCTGTATTCCCATCATCAAGAATAGAGCCTGGCACAGAGTAGACACTATGAAGAAGTAGATAATAGAAAGTGTATGCATTTTCAGTGATAAATAAAATAAGATTAATATCAAATAGGCTTTTAGATAAACAAATCTTCTTTGGGATAAAGTACTTGCTGTAATAAGCAATGAATCCTTAGTATTTACATAGTTATTTTTGTAATATACATCCTAAGGCAAAGGGTTGTAAATGAACGGTGGTGTTAGCATCCTTACACACTTAAAATTTTGAAACTGGTTTTCCATATTTGTTACAAATGTATTACCCTTCAAATTTGTAGTTTTTGAAATCATTGAATTTTAAGAGCTATTTCTCAAAAAAAAACCTCCTAAAAGGTGTTACTAAGTTATATGTTCAGTGCCTGTGCAAAGTTTACTCTGAATGCTTTTAATAAAGTATGCATAATCATATTGCCCATTTTCATTGTATTTTACTAGTCCTTTTTTCTTCCAGTGCTGGGGATCCACCTAGGGCCTTGCACTAACAGGCAAGTGCTCTATAACTGAACTGCATCCCCAGCCCTGTTTTCATTATATTTTAAAGTAACTGAGATGTGTATTTTCTCATCTTCATCCCATGGGTATTTATATATATTTATTTATATACAAGGTACTGAGCTCAATGTTTTTAGAGTATGTTGAAAGACATGACACCTTTCTTCAAGAAACTTATTGACCTAATTGGGAAGATTTTATGTTTATGTACAGTACATATATGCATAAATTCACATTATGTATATATATGTAATACACACATAAGATTAGACAATGATGTACATTAAATGTATGCTTACATCTTCAATTTTTATTACACCTAAGATTCCCAAAATAAATTTGATGTCACTGTAATTAGCCCACTTAGAATATTATTTCATACTTTATAATTATTTTTATACTCACCCTACCAGTATTTTCTTCTGAATCATTTTGATCTCTAAATATCTTTAGTGATTTGTACCTTAGATAGGTGCATGTCAGTGTAATCGCAACTTTTGAAATATATATTCCACATGTATTATTCAAGCATTCTTGCTAACAAATTCATGAATACAAAGTTTATCTAATTTCTTATAGAACTAGAACTGTTACCATATCAGTATTCATCCTCATCAGGCTTGTGCATCTGCTTTGTTAATTACTGATTCGTGCTGTGCCTGCTTAGTATTTCCATTGGGCAGAGCATCTGCAGCTGTGCAGCTGGCTGCTTTGAGTCAGCATTGTTTTTGCACACCACCACCACCACCACCACAATGAACAATTACATCTTTCTGAGAAACTTCCTTTGATACCTGTTTCATTGTGAACCATTAACACTGAGGCAAAATGTTTTATTTAATTATCAGTCACTCCTCTATTTTCAGAGCATTGATTATAAAATTAAGAATTGATTAAAACTGCCTCTAATTATGTTTACTCTTAAGGGTGTCTCATCCTTTAAAAAATTTTAATGAACTTAAAATTTCAAGCAATAACCAAGAATGTCTTTGTAGTTCCCCTACAGAAATATACTCACTTTTATGGTCATTTTTATGTACATTAGCAACATTGTATTGTGGGTCATTTTATCTTTGACTATCTCTAATAATAACTGCAAGTTAATTTTAAAGCATAGGAAAATAGGTGTTTAGATTAAAAATTATTGTTCTTTTGTGTGTGGTGGGATTTTGTTATGGGTAAAGAGTTTATTTTTCTTATTCTGTAATTTCTGGTTAGCTAACTACTCATATTAATCTGTATTTTACTTTTGCATGCCACAGAGCAGGACAGATGGTACATGTTGGTGACAAACACTTTGTATTTATTTGTGGTACTGGGAATTGAACAGCGGCGTTCTCCCACTGAGCTACATCTATAGTAAATTGCCCAAGCTCAGCTTGAACTGGGATTATAGGGGGTACCACTCTGCCCAGCCAAACAATCTATCTTTTTATTCTTAAGTTAGTTGATGGAGTTTCAGTATAAAAAGTGGTTAAATTATATCTGTAATAAAAGATTGTTTTCTTTTTAAAAATATTCAAGATGATTCCTTTTAAAGACTCAGAAGAGGTTTGATCATTTACCATAATTGGGGAAGGAATGATCTTGGCTTGATCCTGGAGCCACCCAAAGGTCAATGCTAAGGTTTGGACATGGTTTGATTATGTCCCCCAAAGGCTCATGTGTTGCAGGCTTGGTCCTTGTTGTGGCAGTACTGGGAGATGGCATGAAACTTTTAAGAAATAGGGCCTGGTGGAAGGCCCTTAGTAGAACTAAGGTAGTTCTCATGGAACCCCTGCATTAGTTCTTGATAAAGGATTGTTATAAAACAACAAACCTGGTGGCTCCCCAGCCTCTCTACTTTTTCTGTTGATGTGCTATTCTCCTCCCACACTTGCTCCTGCCATTGTGATGCTACCCACCATAAGATGCTCAGCAGAGCCAAGCTGATACCAGAAGGCTACCCTTGACCCTCCAGAACTGTTAGCTACAGAAACTTCTTTTCTTTCTAAAGTAGCCTGCCTCAGTCTGTATCAGATATCTCTTTAGTACAGAAAACAAACTAATATAGTTGGAATAGTTAAAGTTCAGTAAGCTGGGGGAAAATGGTAGGAAAAAAGACAGGCATGGTCCAGGAAAGGATTTTGGACTTCTTTCTAAGTGTGCAATCTGAAGCTGCTGGAGGATTTTAAACTGTGGTGACATAATGTGACTTATGGGTTTTGTGTTGCTTTTTATTTTTGTTTTTTGTAGTGCTGAAGATTAAACCTATGGCCTCAAGCATGCTATGTGAGCATTCTACCACTGAGCTACATTCCCAGTTCTGATTTATGTTTTTTGTTGTTGTTGTTGTTGTTGTTTTTAAAGAAAGAGGTACAATGAGAGAGAGAAAGAATCAACTTTATTTAGTTTTCCATGTGGCTTTTGTTGCTCCGACACTTCATAGTGTATGTGGTGCTGGGGTTTGAACCCGCATACCTGCATGTGCCAGGCAAGCGTGGTAACCACTGAGCCACTGCTCCAGTCCCTGATTTATGTTTTTAAAAGCTTACATTGACTTTCTGAGGATACAGGATGAGAAGTGAGAATAGAAACAGGGAAACCACAGGTCAAGTGAGAGACTGATTATGGCTTTGAGCAAAATGTAAGTTGTAGAGAAAGAGAAAGTAGAAGGCCCTCTTCCGGTGACTTGGGAGGCTTGAGACAGGAAAACTGCAAATTTGAGGTGAGTCTGGGTAACCTAGCAAGAACCTGTCTCAAAATAAAAAGGACTGGAAAGTAACAATACCCCTGGGCTTATTCTGAAGAACCATAAAAAACAACAAACGGCACCAATAAAAAGGAAGCAGAAGACCCAGATGTATCTGGGAGACAGAGATATATACACATTCATTAGGTGGATGTGTGGGTAGAGGAGTGGGAGTAGAAGAAGGAAGTAAACATGATTCCTAGGATTTCATTTGAGGAACTGGGTGGTTAGTTGAAATGGGGAAGATGAGAGAAGACAAGGTTTAATGAGAAAATAATGTTTCGGATATATTTAATATGCCAGTTGATATCCAAGTCAGGATTTCAAATAGGCAGTGGAATATAAGAGCTCAGAGCTCAGGGAGGAGGCAATGTTAGAAAAAATACATTGAAGAGCCATCACTACATGGATGGCATTTAAAATAAATGGCACTGATGGGATCTCCTAGGAATGCGTATAGGCACACAAGAGTACTCTGGGTAGAATTTAGAGTTTTCAGTCATTTAGTTATGGGGCAAAGGAAGAAAAGCCAGCAAGCTTTTATTTATGTATGGATGTATGTATCTATCTATCCATCCACACATATCAGAGAATGACACATATGATTATATAACTACATGTGTGATCAGTCATGTGCCCCATAATGATATTTCAGCCAACATACTGTATATATGAAGGTGGATTATCTTGTATAGTGACATCATAGCTGTGTTAGTACACATCCCCTCATTAAGTGATGTGTGACTATCTTTTTCCCCTGCTTTAAGAGTAGTCTTGGGGTCCCAGACTGTACTGGGCCCCCTTCACAGGTTTGTCCCAAATAAACCTGTGTTACTGTTGAGCCATCGACACTTTCCTTTCTCCTTATTTCCTTAATTTGCTTCTTTCCTTACACCAAGGGGTGCTTAACTGAAGCCACATCCCCAGCTCTTTTTATTTTTATTTTGAGACAGGGTCTCACTAAGTTGCTTAGGGCCATGCCAAGTTGCTAAGGCTGGCTTTGAACTTGTGATCCCTGCCTCAGCCTCCACAGTCACTGGGATTACAAGCGCGTACCACTGAGTCCAACTTCATCCCATTTTCTAAATTTTTTTTTTTCAGGGCTGAGGACCAAACTCAGGGCCTTGTGCGTGTTAGGCAAGTGCTCTGCCACTGAGCTAATTCCCCAACCCCTTAAAATTTTATTTTGAAGCAGGGTCTTTTACATTTTTGTTGTTTTTGGTACTAGGGATTGAACCCGGGGGCACTTTACCACTGAGCTACATTTCTAGCCCTTTTTATTTTCTATTTTAAGTCAGAGTTTTGGGCTGGGTGTGGCTCAGTGGCTTAGTAGCAGAGTACTTGACCCCCATGCATGAAGCCCTGGGTTCAATCCCTAGCACCAAACAAAAATGAAAATATAAAATTTAAAATACTTAAAAAAATAGTAGTCTGAAGACTTGATATTATGATTTGTATGAAAGATGTCCCCAAAAAGCTCAATATGTGACAATGCAAAAAAGGCCGCGGTGAACTGACTGGGTTATAAGAAGAGCCTTAACCCAATCAGTGAGTTAATCTCGTGATAGGGAATAACTGGCAACTGTAAACTGGTAGGGTGTGGCTGAAGAAGGTGAGTCACTGGGGGCATGCCTTTAGGGTATATATTTTGTATCTGGAGTGGAATCTCTCTGCTTCCTGGAGCCATGCATTGAGTTGCTACCCTCCACCACATTCTTCTGTCATGATGTTCAGCCTCACCTTGAGCCCAAAGGAATAGAGAATGCCTTCTACAGCCTAAGACTTCTGAAACTGTGAGCCCCCAAATAAACCTTTTCCTCCCAAAACTGTTCTTGTCAGATCCTTTTGTCACAGCAACAAAAAGCTGACTAAAACACTTGATATCCCTTTACCCCTAAGTATTTCAGACTATATATCTATATTTATATCTCGATATATAGGTATAGACATCAATATATGTGAATATATGTATATAATAGAGTGAATATGGGAGTGAGAATATAGCCTATATAGTAAAATCTCGACATATTAGGAATCTGGGTGACTCCTAGAAATCAAGAATCTTTGTTCCAGGTTCTATTTTTCTCTGTGTGTATAAACCTTTTACAACTTTTCTATAAGTCTGAAATCAGGGCAAAAGAAAGTGGTGCAAATCAAGCTGTAGGGTAGAAAATAATCTCTCTATGGATCAGATAGGAAGAAATCTTATAAGACATGATATTCAGCTGGACTCCTTTAGATATTCAAAGGTGATAGGTAGGGCGTTTTGGTAATAAGTCAGGGTGAGAAAGCCAAAGAGGTGGCAAAGAGCACAGATTGTTTAGGGAATAGCAAGCGATTGAATTCTGTTCTTTGTGTGCTTTCCCTGGCACTGAACATGAAGCAAAGCAGTGGTAAGGTCATTTACAGAGAGTAAAGGGGTGCGATGTGAAATGTGATGGATTCTGAGCAATATTAAGAGTCTAATGGCTGGGGTAAATTTGAAATGGAATTGGCTCCATGTCTTGTCTTTCTCTGGTAATGCTTAGCAAGCCATGAAAAAAAGAAAAGGTCAGAGACTGGCAAGTTAAAAGCAACAAAAACAAGAAGCCAAGAGAATGATATTGAAATGCTTCCCTTAAGGTGTGACTAAGAAAGAAGCACATGAGGCATAAAGGAGGCAGGGCAGTGTTTGGGGAAGAGACCCAGTACTATACTTTGGATAAATGTCCCCTAAAGGTCCACGTGTTAAAAGTTTAGCCCCCATGGCAGTACTGGGGGCTTTAAGAGGGGGGGCCTACTGTGAGGTGTTCAGGTTAGTGGGGGGTACTCCTTTAAAGAAGATAGTGGGACTCTGACTCCTGCCTCATTTTTCTTTTCTTTTTTCCTCTTTCTTTCTTTCTTTCTTTCTTTTTTTTTTTTTTTGTTTCCCAGCTATGAGTTGAGTGGTTTTGTTGTGGTACATACTCCACCGTGCTGTGCTGCTACAGGCTCAAAACAATGGGACTAACCAATATCGACTGAAAACTCTTAAAACTATAAGCCAAAATAAACCTTTTCTATTCATAATTGATTTTTTCTCAGGATGTGTAGAAAGTTGTGGTTCCTGAGAATTCATTAGCAAATAGTACTTAAGGGCCTACTTAGTGTCAAGAATGGATAGCACTGAGGAACACTGTGCTGTGTTTTAAACGTGTTCCCCCAAAAGTGTGTGTTGGAAACTTAATCCCCAGGGCAAGCTTGTTGGGAGGTGGGGCATAATGGGAGCTGTTGGCTATGTGGGCTTCACCTTAAGGAACAGATTATTCCTAAATTTAGAAGAACTTGAGGCTGCAAGTTTGAGCTTTTGCTTTCTTACACATGTGCTCTCTTATCCTTCTACCTTTTGCCATGGGATAAGAATGCTCATACCAGATGTGGCCTGGCTTCTCAATCTTTGACTTCTCAGCCTTCAGAACTGTAAAAAATAAATCTTTGTTCTTTATAAATTACCCATTCTCAGGTATTCTATTATAGTAGAAAAAGAACTTGATAAATTTGGATGGTGCCAGAATGTAAGAAGCAGAGAAGAGTGAAAGTGGATTTTATGAATTCCAGCATTTGAGAAACTGAATGAACCATGGAAGCAGTATATGTGAGGAGAAATTTTTGAAGTATTAGGTCACAGAGTTCATGACAAATGTCAACATGATACAATGAACTTAGTACATTCTATTGCAAATTGAAAAACATTTTATCTTTAATATTCAATAAAAGGTTTTGGATATTCAGGAAACACTGCTGCTATTTTGCAATATTTAAAGGCTATTTTACTTAAATGAAAATGATAAAAAATTAGATTTTGTGAAAGTCTTTAAGTAAGGATGGGTGTGGTGGTGCATGCTTATAATCCCAGAAGCTCTGAAGGCTAAGGCAGAGGATTGCAAATTCAAAGCCAGCCTCAGGCAATTTAGGCCCTGAGCAACTTAGTAAGACCCTATCTCAAAAATAAAAAACAAAAACAGGGTAGGGATGTGGCTGAGTTGTTAAGCACCTCTGGGTTCAATCCCTGTTACAAAAAAAAAAAAAAATCGGTAAGGAAAAAATCAAGTTATCAATATATAAATTACAGTGTAAAAAAAATGAAAATTCTGAAAGGATTTACTGTAGTCTTAAATATGAATGCCCTTAGTGAAAAATCTCTTTTTTTAAGTTCCCTATTAACAGCTGAGGAATATAAAAAGGAGATTGCAGTTGTATACATTTCTGGAGTATTCTACAAAATACAGGAGATGTGCCTGAAGTTGCTTTGGTTTTTTGAAGCAATCCAATATGTTCAGAAAGCATAAAGTATCTCTTATTTTCAAATCTGAAATATTTTCATGGATTAAATTAGGGGGAAAATCTATGTGACACTAAAAGCTATTAATTGCATAGATTGTAACAAAACAATCCTTTTCAATAACATGTAGATAACAACTTTTGATGGTACTTATTTTTTCATTATAATAAATGTGTAAAAGAACTGGCCCTTTAGCCAGATAACCTGAGGTAGGGAACTTGCCTTTAATCTTTCTTGCCATTGCCATATGGTTAGGTCTTGACCTTTTCTCTCCCTGTAAAAATACAAATATTTACGTTATTGTACTTTTTTTTCAATTAAATGAGAATGTGGAATGTGTATGAATGTATCTTGAAAAATTATAAGTATATAGCATTTGGAATTTCTTGCTGAACTGATGCTATCAAATTTTTGTGTTTTTCAAGCCCTTCACCAATTTCTTCTGCAAAGACAATGATGACAATTTCCTTTGTTTAAAAGGAAAGGTCTTGGGCTGGAGCAGTGGCTCAGCAGTTTCAGAGCTTGCCTGGCAAGCACGAGGACCTGGATTCAAACCCCAGCACCACGTACACAACTCAGTGTTGGAGCAACGAAGGCCACATGAAAAACTAAAGTTGTAAAAAAAAAAAGAAAGAAAGAAAAACTAAAGTTGTTTCTCTCTTTTAAAAAAAAAAAAAGGTCTTAGAAAGAGCGAAGCCACATTTTCCAGAATTACCTTGAATCTCTAATTATCTTCTTCAGACCCTTAGTTTTGTTCTTAAATTGATAAGCTGTGGCCTCTTAAAAAACAATTTGGGAAGTTGTATTTTTTAATTTAAAAAACTAGTTTGATGAAGAAATAAGTACCATCATGTATGTCAATCTCTTAACCTCTTTGTTTCTCAATTTCTTCATCTCTAAAATAGGAATAAAATTCTTTATTTTAAAAAAAATTTTAAAGAGAGAAGGATAGTGAGTGAGAGAGAGAGAGACAGAGAGAATCAATTTTTATTGAGTTTTTCACAAGGCTTTTGTTGCTTTGACACTTAGTTGCGTACATGGGTGCTGGGGTTTGAACCTGTGTACTTGCATGTGCCAGGCAAGTGCGGTAACCACCGATCCACCGCTCCATCCCCAGGAATAAAATTCTTAAATAAAGAATAAAGTTATTCTTTCTTAAATTCATTCAACAAGTAACTACTGTATTAATTTGTCCAGAAGGTTCTGAGTTATAGCTATAAATAAGACAAGTCCCTGTCCTTCAGAGCTTATGATTCAGTAGGAAGAGCCAGGTAATACGCATAAATACATAACTAAAATAATGTCAAATGGTAGTAAATGTAACGAAGAAAATAAATCCAAGTAATAGCATGGAAAGTGATTTGGGGGCATATGGGAAAAGGGGATGGTTATCCATCGGGGAAGTCCTCTTTGAGGAGGTAGCACATTTTTTTAGGCAAGAAGACATTTGGTATTACTTATTTATTTATATATACTTAGGATTGAAACCAGTGGTGCTTAACCACTGAGCAACATTTCCAGTCCATATTTTATTTTTTAATTTGAGACAGGGTCTCACTAAGTTGCTTAGGGCCTAATTTGCTGAGGCTGGCTTTGAACTTGAAATCCTCCTGCTTCAGCCTCCTGAGTTGCTGGGATTATAGATGTGTGCCACCATAGCCAGCCGTTTTGTACTTTTTTTGACCCGAAGAAAGGCCTGAGGCTCAAGCCTAGTGAGGAGGAGGAGGAAGAATAGGAGGAGGAGGAGGAGGAAGAGAGCATTGTGATGTTGGGAGGATATTAGGTTATTGAGAGAAGACAAGGTTCAGATCATGTGAGGGCCTCCTAGGTATGATAAGGGTATTATGGTATATTATTCTAATTGCTATGGAAGTCATAAACCAACTAGCTCCACATGAGGAAATGGCATTATATAATTTATATTTTAAAAATATATTTTATTGTGAAAATAAGATCATTCAGTAGACTTGCTATAATTAATCATGCCCCGGTACATCAATAATAGTTTTTTTTTTAAAGAGAAACAGTGGGAGAGAGAGAGAGAGAATATTTTTTATTTAGTTTTTCATGTGGCTTTCATTGCTCCAACATTTTATTGTTTACGTGGTGTTGGGGTTCCAACCCGCGTACTTACACTTGCCAGGCAAGCGCCTTAACTGCCAAGCCATCTCTCCAGCCCACTAGGTAGTTTAAAATTATAATTTTGTCTTTTATCTAGGGATTGAAAGTAGGGCCTCTTGCATGCTAGGCAAGTGCTCTATGACTGAGCTACATCTCCAGCCCTAAAACTGAAGGGTAGGATTGCGTCAGGTTGGACATATAAGCAGGTGGACTGCCCACCCGAGTGTGCTTGCTCATCAGATCCCCTTTGTGAGTGCGCCTTCTGCAGAAGTAAACTTTGTCTTGCTCACCCACTTCTGGGCACATGTTTGATTTTCTTACAGCACCTCAGAATTTTTAATAATTTTATTTTTAACGTATTTATATGTGTAGATACAATAATAAAAGTATACATATTTTCATGAAGATAAACATCAAAATCTGAACAGTTTTACCACGGGAAAATGGGAAGGTGAATAGGATTAAGAAGGGCCACAGGGGTGACTTCATTTATTTTTCTTTTCTTTTTTTAAGAGAGAATCAATTTTATTTATTTTTCATCTGATCTTAGTTCTTCCAACACTTAGTTGTGTATGTGGTGCTGGAGTTTGAACTCAGGCCCTCATGCATGCAAGGCAAGCATGTTACCACTACAGCCCCCAGGCGACTTCATTTCATTGTGGGTTTTTTTAATGGGGGGGATACAAAGTCATATTTTATTATTTACCTTTTTATTTTTTGTAAACTAGAAATATTTTATAAGAATTATTTTTTGAGTCAGGGGTCTCACTATGTTGCCCAACTTGCCTCAAATACACCATCCTCCTATCTCAGCCTCCCAAGAGGCTGTGATTACAGATATGTGCCATCCTGCCTGGTCACAGCAGACTTTTTAAAAAGAAAATCATTCCAGTTTATGAACAGAATAACATGAAGGGTAAAGAAGAGCAGGAGCTATGTTAGCAGACCATTGCAGTACCCTAGGACAGTGGACTTAAGGATCTAGTTTCTGGCATGTAGCAGGTGTTTCACAAGTAGGAGTTGTTATTATGGTGGTTACCATCAACATCACCAAGTACCATCAACACCACCAAGGTAAAGACCAACCCTATCCGGGGAAAGATAACCTAAATATTTAGAGTAACTAACTTGGGCTAGGTGCTTTACCATTTAGTCTTAAGGAGAACCTAGTTGAGGTAACTTATAAAGAAACCAGGCTCATAGAGGCTATATATAGCCAGAAGGCACAACGGCTACATAAATTTCTGTTGACTCATTCTCAGTGTTGTCCTACATAAACAGCCCATCCCAAGGGCACACGCCCCTTTCCTATCTAGTTAACTAAAAAAAAAAAAAAAAAAAAAAAAAAAAATGGAAGCATCTTTCCCCTTTGATTTGTAAGTAGTATTCTCTCCATTTTCATCTGCTGCTTTTTTCTTGTATAGGGGATTGAACCCAGGGGTGCTTGACCATTGAGCCACCTCCCTGGCCCTTTTTATTTATTTATTTTTAAATTTTGAGTCAGGGCCTCAATAAGTTGCTGAGGCTGGCTTTGAACTTGCTATCATCCTGCCTCAGTCTCCCCAGCCACTTTACAGGCATGTGCCACACACCCAGCTTCATCTGCTGCTGCTTTCTAACAGCTCTGAGGAAGACAGCTGATTATTCCTGTTACATATATGAGTAAACTATAACACAATGTGGCTAACTCAGAGGTTCCTAACTCAGTGTACTGTACTTCGTGAAATACTATGCAAAACAGTCTATAATGGAATGGGTGCTTTCCTAGGTAAAGGGTCCACTTTAATCCTATTTCTGAAGGAATCCATGATTCTTTCGAAAGGTAAAAATATACATTAGTTAAGTGACTTGCCTGAAGCCCAAAGTCAGATTTCCGTAGTAACCCAAGCCCCATGTTTCTCCTTTACCGACCCTGGGAATTTGGTTCATTACAATCTATAGCATTAAGATGCAAATTAAGGATATTATTGATGGCATTTTTTAGTCGTGACCAAGGGTTAAGATGGAAGCATTATTAAATATGCCCAAACATCTTAATTAGGATGAATAGTTCCTGTTTTATTCAGCTGTTGGACAGTCATCTAATGTATGCAGGTGTTACTTTTCAGATGAAAAAATCAACAATTGGGGGCTGGAGTAGTTATCGCGCTTGCCTGGCATTTGGGACGACACGGATTCAAACCCCAGCACCACCCCCTACACAACGAAGCGTTGGAGCAAGGAAAGCTACAAGAAAAACTACATAAAATTGATTTGTTCTCTCTCTCACTGTCCTTCTAACAAAAATAAAAATGAAAATCATGAACTGACTTCCTAGACTTGCTACACAAGAAATCAATCTAACGCAACAATGTAACCTATCCAACAATTCCAAGTACCCTATAAATGCCTGAGACAAAGACTAATCTAGAGTGGAACGGGATCATGACCTGAGAATGGAATTTTCATTTCTCTTGGACCAGTTAGTTTCTGGGCCCCTTATTCTCAGATAAAGAAAGGATTGACTAGAGAGCTGCTGGGAATTCTCCCAGCTCCAACATCCTGTACAGTTGGATGGGTTTTAAATACGTGTTTGCATAGGAACTCTACGCAGAGCCTGTAAATCTTAGCCTCGTTTTTCCACGTGGGAAAGGGCTGATCACTGGCCCCCAAGTGTGGGGGAATCTTCCTGACCTGCTTGTCCTGCGGGCCAAGGCTGCAGCCCTGCTTCTGGTGAAGTAGGGGTTGGGGTGGGGAGCCAGGGAAGGCTCTTGAAGGCCAAAGGGCAAGTGGGCCCTCAAAGACAAGGGCTCTAACTCCTTCAGGAATGGAGTAAGGCCAGAACGCCCGAACGCTGGGTGGGGCGGCTGAGCCCAGCTGGGTGCGACCCCGGCTGCCAGGCAGTTGAAGGCGGGAGCGCTCCAAACGATTCCTCCAGGCTGCCGCCAGCTGCGCTCAACTGGAGAGCAGGAGGCGGGGCCTTCGACCGGAACCTCCGCGCCCCGGCGGTGCCACGTGACCGAGCGCCGGGGCGGGGACTGCGCCCCGCCTCCTCCGACCAACGCGCAAGCGCGCCGCTGCGGGCGCTGAAATTCAAATTTGAACGGCCAAAGGAGCTCGAGTCTGACACTGGAGGCTGAGGGTAGAGGAGAGTTGGTTGTGGGGGAATTCCTGCGCCCGGACTTCTGTTTTCTCTAGGAGACACACTGAACCCACACTCACTTTTCCTTTCCTGCATTTGAACCACCGTTTCCATCGTCTCGCAATCCACACGCGACGCCTGGGGTAATGGATCCTTTTACCGAGGTGAGAAAATTTGCGGGCGCAGCCAGCCATGACCCCCGTCGGCCCCCACCCTCCGCTCTTTCTGTCAACCTCGGAGCCCACCGGTGAAGCGCGCCTGCGCGCGCCTGCGCAGTGCGAGCGAGCGCGCGGCGTCCGGCGTCCGGCGTGGGGTGGGCTGGGCTGGGGGATCGCTCCGGGGGTCGCGGGTGCGAGCTCTTCTGCGTCTCGCGTCTGTCCGCGGTTAGTTGTTATTTCTTCCGCGTAGATGAAACTCCGGGAGGGAAGCTTTGACTCTGTCTTAAAAGGTGGTAGTGCGAAAGCTCCTGGCATCCCCGGTTAGCGTAATACCCCTCTCAAACCCTCCTAGTCCTCCTCTCCCTTCCCCCAAAGAGTGAGGCTGGAGAGTTGACGGGACCAGCCCTGCTGGAAAAGCTGGAATAATCTGTGGGGTGGAGTCCCGAGCCCAGTGACTCAGTGCTGCGGGTGCCGCCACTGCTGGGAAATCGAATGGGATGTCATTTGCCGGGTTTCCGCGGCCCGCTGGGGAGCTTTGCATTTAAGGATGCCCTTAACGAAAGGGCCGCAAAACACTGAAATAATGTGTGCCGGAACCTTTGTACTCCTTTCTGGAGTCAATTGGGTTCCCTAAACCCCATTGCTCTGCTAACTTGCGAAGTTTCATAGCCGGAATTGATACTTTAATCGAAAGGAAAGTGATAGCCCGCCCCATTTGTACAAACCCAAAACATTAGTCCCTGACTTAAACCAGAGCAAAGAAGGAAACCGCTCAGTGTTCCTGGAGCGTGTCATTCCAACAATACTTTACTCACCTTCTGTTCCTTGGGAATAGAATATGGATTACATCTTTATTGTGTTGATTATTTTGTCTAATTTTAGCTTCGTGTTGAGAAGGTGCCTTGACACATGCAGGGGTTTCGTGTTGCTGGTTTGTCCACTCCCTCTTTTTTTTTTTCCAGGACAGTTCCTCTTTTCTTTGTTCTTATTTCACTAGCCTCTTCTACAAGTTTCAAACTGTTACGTTTTCAGTTGTTACAAAGTGAACCTAAAAGTGCCAGGACACTAGATTGAAAAATGCTACGGAAAGTAGTAGTACATTCTTTTGGGGAGGTGTCGTTACAAGTCCGTAACTGTAAGATGCTAATGACAGGTTTCAACAATTAGAGTTTACGTGTATTCACACGCAGCAATCTTTTTCTGTTTTGCATTCTTAGTCATCTTGGGGGGGGGACGACACATCTTTTGTTTACTTAAAGATTCTACAAGAAAAGTCGAGGCATTTTCCTATTTAAAGAATAGGGCTGGTCATGCAACAAAATATGTCACTTAAATTGAAGTCAAAACGGATATATTATTTTATGTTATAATGCAGACTAGAGTTCCTTATAACAACACTGTGTGTACTCCTTAGTTACAGAAACAAAGCATTTTGAAAGTTGTCTGAAAGATTCTACTTTACTTAAAGCTGTCATTCTGAAGCTAGTACAAATCTCAGTTAAAAGAAACTTTCTGTTTAGATAATCTTAGAATGTGATTAGAAATATATTTCTCTTAATATGTGTAGTTTGAATTAGAAAAGTTAGAACCGTTGCAGTTGTAATAATGGTTTTGACATCTTTTCCTTAATTGGTAATGAGTGAACTATTTGAATTGCTTCCAACTGTTAGGTGCTTAATGATAGCATACATAACATTTTTGCACAATGACATGAACTTAAGTTCCTTTTCTAAAAAGGACAGAAAGTCAGTATAAAATGACTTTCTTAATCAGGTTCTTTCTTAAAACCATGGAACACAGAAGATTATTTGAGAGACTATTTTCTCTATTTTCCAAGGGTGATTCATAGCCAATGCCTTCCTACAAACATAGGAGAGAAATTATCTGATTAAATTCATGCCAGGACATAAGGGCCTAATTCTCTTGGTAACTCCTATTGAGAGAGGCTACATTCATTCTAAACTCTATTCTTCAAGCAGGATTGTTCTGCATTAGTTTTACCTCCTGCCCCTGGGGTTGACACACTCACTCTCCCTGCCTGTTCTGATTTGATTTTCAGCTTGCAGTATGATCTCCATTCTTTAAAGGTGAATAACCTTTCACAGTATTTATCTCACTTGCATTTGCTTGTTGAATGCCTTTACCTATTGCACAAGTTTCCTGCCAGAGTATGAGCTTCATGAAGGCAGAGACTATTTCACATTCTGAGAGATTTTCCCTAACATCAAACACATCTAATAACATATTGCTGAATTAACATACCAGACAGTCACTAACTGCAAATTATTTTACAAACCTGTGAGAACATTTCAGCAATGTTTCTTTTTCTTCTTTCTTTCTTTCTTTCTTTAAAAAGAGTGATGGAGAGCAAAAAAGAATCAATTTTATTTTTTCATCTGGCCTTTGTTTCTCTCACACTCAGTAGTGTACGTGGTACACTGGGTTTTGAACCTGAGTCCTTGCAGTTGCCAGGCAAGTGTTCTAACTGCTGAGCTGTCACTCCAACCTTTCATTTCCTCTTGATTCATGGACTAAAAAGCAACTATAGCACACATCTTATGATCAGATAACACTGAAAACAGTTAATGACATGAAGTTAGTTCTGCTGACAATAAATTATTAAAAAGAGTAAGGAATTTAGTCAAGATAGTGGAAGATGGTTAAGAGCCCAGACTCAAGTCTGGATTTGAATCCTACCTTGTTGCTTATTAGCTCTGATGTATTCTGTTACTTGTGTCTCAGTTTCCTGTCTATAAAGCAGTGTAGAAACAGAAACACCAAATAAGGTTTTGAAAATGAAATGATTTAGTATTGCTCTATACTGAAAGTGCTTTAAATTAAGTCCTACATAAGTATTAGTGATTGTTGTGCTTGTTTGGTAAATTTAAAACCATTGATTTACTATTCAGAACATTGATATAATCTGATCAAGTCAAAGTATAGTACAGGGAAACCCAGAGCTATATGTGCCAAGTTAAAGCTTTCTACTGAAATTTTAAAAGGGAAAAGGATATAATTAAAATACTTTGGCCAGGCATGGTGGTATATGCCTGTAGTCTTAGTTACTCAAGAGGATGTAGGAGAACTGGAACCCAGGAATTTGGGGTCTACATGGACAATATAGGGAGACCCCCATCTCTTAGAAATAAATAAATAAAATACTTTGTAAAGATACATTTTACTGTGAGATACCTTAAATCTGTCTATGCATGCATGGCTGAGTATAAATGAACAAACAAAATGCTGCTACTATTTTGAAAGGAGAATTTTAATTTTCCAGAATTAAATGAAAGTCTCTGTTGACCTGGGATAAAACCTGCTAGAGCATATTGAAAAATAACAAGAAGTTAATTTATGTTGAATCTATTCTGTTTGAGAAGGCAATTTTTCTTCTAGAAAATTTTCAAAAATTATTTGGTGTGTGTTGGCAGAAATTATTCAGGGATATATTTCAGTATTCATTCTTATCTCCAAATTATGTTAGTCATTGCAGTGCTTGTTTTTCAATTCCTTTACTTTTTGAGAAAGACATGATATTTGAAGAAAAGTACCTTATATTTAAACAATACTTGAATTCTGATACAATATTGTAAGGAAGGGCTCTCTACACTTTGAGCAGCTAAATTTATGCACTTTAGATATGTAATTTCTTTTAATAACTTTTGGTGCTAATTAGCTTTATTTTACAACTAGGGATTTATTTTTCTTATCTGCTTTAATTTTTTTTTAAATCTGGGAATTTTGAATCTAATGCAAACACTAGAACACATTTGTGTTTGTTTGAATGGCAAAAATCACATTCTTTTGTTGTGACCCATTCCTCGTGGTAACTGAAGCTGTGCTGACTCACAAGTTTTCTAACTGATGAGAATGGAATGTGGGCACATCCTGGAATGAATTAAGCTAGTTTTGTGTCTGCATAGTGGCATATTTCATCTTGGAAATTATCAGACATTTATGAATTTGCATAACAATATTATCGCTTTTAAGTTTGTTGAAAGGGATTTTTATTTAGATGACCTCTTGTGTTTTGGAAGGCATTTGGCTCATAAATGACTTTTAGTGGCACAACATTTTGATGTCACTTCTTTCAGTTGATTTTAAATGAGAACTCATTCCCAAGAAAAGTTTGTGCCTTTTTCTAAATACAGCGGGTGCTCCTTTTGCATGCTTAGATGATTTCTTAAAAATTGTTATTCTAGCGGCTGGAGCAGTGGCTCAGTGGTTGGAGCACTTGCCTGACATGCATTAGGACCCAGGTTTGAACCCCAGTGCTACATACACAACTAAGTATTGGAGAAACAAAGGCCAGATGGAAAAATAAATAAAAAATGAATTCTATTTCTCTTTCTTATTCTCTCCCTTAAAAAATGGTCATTCTATTTTAATTAAGGAATTTAAAAGGTCTAATATAGTTTAATTCTTCAGCCTGCACTAATTGCTATATCTGTGTGTGCAGGGTGATAATAATCGGCATCTCTCCTTTAGTTGTGTACATTTGAAAGAGAATAAATTGTTTTATATCATACTGATTCAAATAGGAACATAAGGTGATTCAAAGCAAGAAAAGAGTATTCATGGGTTTACAAATAGCTAAAATTTTGAACTTAAAACTATTTTATTATATAGTGATGTTTAATATAAGATTATATTTTTTTCTCTCAGGAAGTTTCTTATGAAATGACTAATATGTTAGTTTTCTCTTGCTGTTTGCTACTGCCTCAAACCTTAGCAACTGGATTAGTTTTGCTACTGTAACATATTACCACAAATTTAGTGGTTTAACACAATAAATTTATTATGTTTCTGTTCTAGAAGTCAGTCTGAAATGAGTTTTACTGAGAGTTAAAATCAAGGTGTTTCAGGGCCAAGATTTCATTCCTTCTGGAGGTTGAAGAGGAAAATCTATTTCCTTGCCTTTTCTAACTTCTAGAGATCTTTTGCCTTCCTTGGCTTATAACCCCTTTTTCTATCTTGAAAGCCACTAATCACATCATTCTGACCTATGCTTGTATCTTAATTTTTCCTGCCTCTGATCTTCCTGCCTCCTTTTCTCTTAGAAGGGTCATTGTGAATACATTGGAGGATGATCCAGGATAATCTCTCTCTCTGAAAATTCTTAATCATTTCAGCACTCCTTTTTGCTGTAAGGTATCATTCACAAGTCAGAAGATTAGGGCATAACCATCTCGGGGAACCATTATTTTACCTAACATGTTGACTTGAAACCATAGCTACTTTATTTTTCATGATTCAGTAGGTCAGTAGTATGTGTTGGGCTCAGCTGGGCTGTCCTTTTGCTGGTCCCTAGCACCATGCAAGATTGCTTAGTGTTCTGGCAAATTATGTGGGGCTAGATAGTCTAAAATGACCTTACCTTTAAGTGTGGTGGTTGATGCTGACTGTCAGTGCAAGTGTGTTTCTCCAGCAGGCTTAACCTGGGCTTTGTCACATGGACAGTATTCTAAGGGAGGGAGAACAGAAGCTGCAAGACTTTATGAGGTCTAGGATTAGAAGTCATACAGTACATGAGCTCTGTCATATTTTATTGGTCAAAGCAAATCACATGGCCAAACCCAGATTCAAGGGTGGGGAAATAGATGGTGTCCTTTTTTTTTTTTTTTTTTTTTAAAGAGAGGGACAGTGAGAGAGAAAGAATCAATTTTATTATTATTTTTTCATATGGCTTTCATTGCTCTGACATTTCGTTGTGTACATGGTGCTAGGGTTCAAATCTGTGTCATAAGTACTGAGCCACTGTTCCAGCCCCTAGATTGTATCTTTTGACCGGAGCAGAAAGGACTTGTGACCATTTAAAATCTTACATAACTATCTTTACATGTTTTATTGATCTTTAATATTCATATTGAGTCTGTAAAAATTTTGACATTGGAGTGCTCATTTAGTGAAATCTAGACTTAGTGACTTAGGAATTAACTTTTGAAATGTGTTTAACTTTTGAATTGTGCTATGTTATCCTACATAGCATTTGGTGATTTTAGAAGATACCTGAAATTTTATGAACCTTTGAATAACCTTATGTTTTACCATTCTCTGATGTATATTTAGAAACTGCTTGAACGAACCCGTGCTAGGAGAGAGAATCTTCAGAGAAAAATGGCTGAGAGACCTATAGCAGCACCAAGATCTGTCACTCAAGCTAAGCGAGCCAGAGAGCCACTTTCAGAAGCAAGTAACCAGCAGCCTCTATCTGGTGGTGAAGGTAAAAGACTTATGGGGAAAAGTAAAATTTTCATTTTTTGAAATGTGTAATCTGCAAACATTTCATTATGCATGGAGAAGAACCAAGGTCTTCTGAAGGCCTAGAAAATTTTTAGGTTAGAGCAGAGTTTAAGAAATATTTCAGATAAATTGAACTGTGTTTTCTTCAATCCCAGTTTTTCTTAAAACCTCCAAGGGAAGAAAAATAAAGGAGCCAGAATAACAATAATACTGGCAGTGGTGTAAAATTTTCCACCCCAGCAGTCCCAGAGTAGCTAACAGCTAATTTGAGGTGGTGTCTTTTGTTGAACTAGGCTACAAAAGACAGACTGCTTGCAAATGTTTGAGGCTTAATGACCATTTTTCATCCTGTGTTTGCTGAACCAACTCTCTAGGACTGGCCTTGAAGTTTAGGTTGTTAATCCCTAGACATGTTAGAATATACAAACACCCCTTCCCAAACTTACTTGGAATCTTATCCAGTTCTTCCCTGAATTCTGGCATCCTCAGGTAGCGTCAGCCGTCTGTCTTAGTCTTTTTCTAGAGTATGGAATAGTGTAGAGATAATAATCTTCCTTAATACAACTGTAAAATACATGTAAAAAGAGTATAACAGGGCTGGTGCGGTGGCTCAGCGGTTTCGGCGCTTGCCTGGCAAGCACGAGGACCCAGGTTCAAACCCCAGCACCACGTACACAACTAAGTTTTGGAGCAACTAAGGCCATGTGAAAAACTAAATAAAGTTGTTCCTCTCTTTCTCTGTCTCTCTCACTGTCCCTCTCTCTTTTTTTTTTTTTTTTTAAAAAAAGAGTATAACAAAGGGAACAACAGTGTTACAAAAAAGGCAGAGAAGAGGGCATGGGGTGGCTTAAGTTGCTTTGGAAGCTAACCATAGAAAGAGAATATACTTCCTATACTTACATGTGCTGAAGGGAGGGAGGGAAATATGTTACATATTATGTGGTATTTAGTCAGGAGCACAGGGACCTGGCCCCAGATGGGTTCTTTTGCTTTTTTTGTGACACAAGTTTATGCTAATGAATATTAATATACTTGAAAACTAGTGTTTGATACTTAAATGGACATATTTACTGTAAATTTGTAGAATTATGTATTTCCAGGTAATGTTGCATATTAATGAATGAACACTTTAAAAAAATGATTAGATGAATTCCTAGTTCCATCAATGAGTTACAAAAGATTAGAAGGTATGAGTATATTTGATTAGGTGATGTTGATGATTGCTGTCATGATTTCCTGCTAATATTACTTTGGTCACTGCCAAAATAGAACACTTGGTTAGAAAGCCAATGAAACTGACATAGGAGATTCACATTCTGACTTTTTAGAATATTAATTTTTCTGAGATATATTGAAAGTCGTTCCTGGGTAGAAGAAATATGCTTTGTATTTGCATAGATTCTTTTTGTTTAGGGCCTTTTCACTTATTTTCTGAACTTCTATGTTTATAGAAGTTTAAAATGTAAAATATTAAATATATTTATTGATGAATTTGTGTGGTATTGACCATATAATCCAGTCACTTGTTCTGGTCTTTGCCTCTCCTAAACCTCAAACCTCAAACTCGCTTATTAGTTACTGTCCATGAAAGATTGTTTCAAAAACCAGAAAACTTGTTTTCTACCCTTAGCTCAGTTGTGTTACTTCAGCTGGGTAATTTAATTTTCTCCTGCTTGATTTGTCTTCTTGGAAAATGAAATGATTTGTCTGGGTGATCTTTAATATCCCTTAGAATACTTGCTTATTCTGCATGTATGCACTTCTCATTTCCTATTGTCTTAACTATATAAAGGATAATGCATATATCTTAAGAATGTTGTTTAAATTTCTTTTCATTGGAATTGTAAAACTACAAATTACATGTTCACTTAAAGTCTTACATATTAGATTTCTAAGTTACTGAAAGAGAGTACTTACATTTTTCTCATAATTAAAAACACTTAAAGTATTAGAGAAACATATTTTATGAATTGGTTAAGTACCTACTTCCAAGTTACATATGCTGTAAGAAATTAGATTTTTGAATGTCTTTTTTTTCATTTATTCTTTTTAATCTAGAGAAATCTTGTACAAAACCATCACCATCAAAAAAACGTTGTTCTGACAGCACTGAAGCAGAAGTTTCTGATGTGGAAAATAAACAACCAGTTGAGTCAGCTCCTATAAAACCTTGTTCTCCAAGTCCCATGTCTCCTCAGGTGCAGCCACAAGCATCAACTGGTGTCAGTGATTCTGTGGCTGTTCCTGCACCACTGCTGAGCATTGGGAGAGGACTGAGCTCAAGATTGGAAGCAACTGCAGGTTCCTCAGTTAAAACACGAATGCAAAAACTTGCAGAACAACGGCGACATTGGGATAATGATATAACAGGTAGAAGTTTTATGGATGGTATGGTCCATAAATCTCTTTCAATAGATTCGGTTTAGTATTTTGAAATTTTTATTATTTAACAAATCATAGATAAATGCTTTTGTTTACTTTATATGCAGAGTATACTTTGTTTGCAAATGATTTGTATACCAATAGTATATCTGTAATTTGGTTATATCCTTACTGAAGTAGATGGCAAAAGGTTCTTGGATTAGTTCACAGAAACTGACCTTATAAAACTGAATTACCTTCAGTTTGCAATGAAAATGGTAGAGAAAAACTAAACTTGGTATTAGCAGTGCTGACTCTTAGATGTATATTTAAGAAGTCCTATTTCATGGATTCACTAATTAAATGTATTTCAGGTACTAAGCTAAGAAATGCTCTTCAGTAGGGGAGAGAAAAAAATGTCAAAAAAACACTGAGCACTTGTAAAGGATATTAATACACTAGAGTGCAGTAAAGAGATGAACTTATAGATGTCCTTGCCTTTCATGTACCTATAAACAGATGAGAAGCATGACAAGTAAATCAACAGTTATGCATCAGTGTTATTCATGCTGTGATCAATTTCGTTTATCTCCTAACTTGTCTCCCCGCTACCAACCACACCCCCCCAATAAGCTTGAGTTGACTTACAAAACTACCTGTTTTATAAAACAAGAAAAATGAGGAAATTAGAGTGAAGAGAAAAAGTGGAAAAGAAAAACATAGAAGTGAAAGGTAAAGTTGACTACAGATAGGCCATAAGGTCCCCCTCTTGCTAGTAGCCAGAACAAAGAGGTAAAACAGTATCCATGACCTAATGTTTACAAGCTAAAAGCAGAACCATCTTTGGCACGAACACACAAAAGAACTGTTTTTCATGTGTCCTCAAAGATGACTTTGGGAACTAGTAAACCTATATACAGTTTCTCAAGGTAGGAAAATGGCCTGGCTCCAAACTCAGTTTAATAGCAAGCCAGCATAGTGCAGGTAGACAGCTCTGTGCAGATAATTAGCTCAACAGAGGAACAACTGAGTTCCGGGAGACGTTATGTGCAGGTAGATAGCGCAGTGTAGGTAGATAGCATAGTACAGGTAATAGAACAGTGTTTGTAGAGAGCTCAGTACACATAGCACAGTGCAAGTAGATGGTCATTGGATACTGGACATTATCTAAGGAAGCATTCTTTAAGTTGTGGTTCTCAGCCTGTCCCATGTATCTCAGGATCACTTAGACTATTGGATTAAAATCTCGAAAGTATGATGGCACCCCAGGTTATGCTTTTGTTATTTTTTAGAGTTCTTTAATTTTGATGCATAGCCAGAATTTAGATCAAGTGACCTAAAATAATGGAAGAACTACATATATTTTAGGCATTCTATTGTTATGAATTCTTTTAACTGAAATTTTGATAAATATCTGATGTTATAGGATTTACAGCTAAGTGTTCTGGCATTGATGATCTTAATCTAAAGAGCAACTATGACATTAATGTTCTAGACATTGTAAATTTTTTTGTTTTAATATAGTATAAATATTTTCTAATAGTTTTTAATTCTTATAATAATCTTATAAGATATATACCACTTTTATCTTTATTTTATAGAACAGGAAACCAGTTTCAGAGAGGCTAAGAAACCTGGCCATGGTTGGCCAGCTAAAATTCAATCCCCAATGGTTTGACCCTAAGTCTACTACTCCTGACTGCTTTGACCTCCCTGATGTTACTTTTTATTTACATAACAGAGTTCATATAGTGTATGTTGTTTAATACCTGTTCATTTTGATAGTGGGTACGGTTAAGCATGTTTCTTTATAAAGCTTGAGGAGTCTGATGAATAAATGTACCTGAACAGATAAGCATTTCATTTTTGTTTTATAGGAAATATTGGTAGACAGCTAAGTATAAATTTTTCTTAATTAAAAATGAAAAACAAAAAGAAGGTTGTGGTTGTACACATGGTCAAGAAACAACCAGGACCCTAAACATTCTAGCATAGGTGGAATTGCAGTGGTTTTTTGAAGATTTTGAGAGCAAATGTTAACAAATGCCTACCTCAGCCTTGACAATAAATCTCATTATGGCACCATATCCTCTCAGATTTTAAGAAATGAAATTTGTGAATCAAGTGTTTATAATAAATGGTTTAGTGAATTGTAAGCAGGACTGTGGGTATAACATTCAGGCACTTACACTAAAATATAATTTATCTGAAGTCTTTTTTTCTGACAGAGATTAATTAGAAGAACTAGAG
Source organism: Aplodontia rufa (assembly GCA_004027875.1). Lineage (NCBI taxonomy): Eukaryota > Metazoa > Chordata > Mammalia > Rodentia > Aplodontiidae > Aplodontia > Aplodontia rufa. Next base: position 7,668 of record PVKS010013520.1, on the reverse strand, counting down.
ATCTCTTAAGCCCATTCCTAAAACAATACAATAAAACTGTCATCTGCTTTCAGGTAGTGCTTACTCTAAGGAAAATGATGAAAGTAGGTGAAAGGGTATCATAGGGAAGATGTAGTCAGAGCAGCTTTTCTGGAAGAAGGAAAGACTGGTAAGTTAGACTTTGTAGGACAGCTGGTTTTAGATAAGATAATCTAGGCAGAAAAAAATGTAAAAAGCACTGAGATAAATAACATGAACACAGAGTGTGCAAAAAGCTGGCGTTTGGTATACAGCGCCTGTGGTAGAAAAACAAATGATACATTTTAAAAAGGCAATAGGACCCAGTTCAATTTAACCAAGAGGTGATGGGGAGGGAAATACTAGTAGAGTTTATTTTTTTATTTTTATTTATTTTTTTTAAAGAGAGAGGGACAGTGAGAGAGAGAAAGAGAGAAACAACTTTATTTAGTTTTTCACGTGGCCTTTGTTGTTCCAACACTTAGTTGTGTATGTGGTGCTGGGGTTCGAACCCGGCTCCTTGCGCTTGCCAGGCAAGCACCGAAACCTCTGAGCCACCGCTCCAGCCCACTAGTAGAGTTTAAAGCAAGCAAATGTTTTAGAAAAATCACTTTGGAATCAAAATTGAGAAGAAATTGGACAGAGCAGGAAGCCCAGTTAGAAAGCTAATACCATAATCTAGGTGCACAGTGATGAAGGGCTATGTAAGTGAAGAAGAGAAAGTAGATTTGAGAGGTTTAGAAGGCAGAATCTATAGGTTTTAATGACTAGATGATAAAAAAGGTAAGATTTCTAGTCCCAGTGACTGGGAGGTTGGTGAGGTCATTTACTGAGAGGAAGAGAATTAAATTTGGGCAATTTCTACTTTAGATAGATTATTTGAGATGCCTGTGTGAGAGCCAGTTGGAGGTAGCTGGCAGTTGGATAGGCTATAAAGATAGAAAACCTCATAGAGATGATGTCTTAAATGGAAAAGCAGTGATTAGAAATATGAGAAATCTAAGTATGTGCTGGCATGTCATAACAATAGCAAAACCAACTTCAGGGCATTGGTGTAGGCAAGTGACTGGAGAGGTGACTGAATGTTGCACAGGGAAAGAGCATGAATGGTTTTTTAAACTTTTATTAAAAAATTGTATAGATATACATAATAGTGGGATTAAGAGAGTGAATGTTGATGAGAAGATGCTTTATTTTTATTTTTAGGATTAAAGGTACTTGAATACATTGAATGTGCAGAGGAGAGAATTTGTAGAGAGGAAGAGGGATGGTTTGGAGCAATGTTACTGAGAAGGTTTTAGAGAGGGTACATTTAAAATGCAGGCAGGGTTAGAAGCCTTAAACAAAAGGAAGGGTAACTCTTTTTTTGATTAAACTTGTGGAATGGGAAGTGCCATGAACTTTGGCTTCCCTGTGTACATACTATATGCATATAGGACTAGACCCTTCATCAGTTAAATATCATTTCTTGGGATTTATCTCCAAATGAAGTAACTGCAGGAAAACATTTGATTTGGTTTAACCCTATGCTATTCAAATAGTTGTCTTTAGGTATATGTAACTATTTATATTTAAATTAATTAAAGTAAAATAAAATTTAGTTTCTGAGTTCAAGTACTCAAGTGGCTAGTGGTTGCTTTATGTAACAACATAGATGTAGAACCTCATCATTGAAGAAAATTCAATTGTATGGCACTGTTCTAATTCATTTTTAAAACAAAAAGTTCCTATGGGATATATTATGTTAAATTGTGAGTATTATAATATCATGTGATAATTTCAAATATATAACCTAAGCGTATGGTATCTTATAACATCTGTGATCAATTAAAAAATTGAAAAAAGTAGGTGTTATCAATGTTTTCTTTTTAAATTTGGATTAGGTATCATTTGATTTGAAAAAATACACTGTTAAATTTAAGTGGCTTGATATTTCATATATATACAAAAGCTCATACTGGTTCTTAAGCCAATTAATCTCATTTAAAAATTCTATATGGAATGCTCCTATTGTTATAATACATAAGAATAACTCTTGAACATGGGTTTTAACTGTTTTTGAAAACATTTTCAGATGATATACCTGAAAGCTCACTATTATTGCCATCTGAGGAAAAGGTAGCCTCCCCTCCCAGACCACCCCTTTCAGATGCTTCAGCAATGCCACTTGGGAGAAGGGGCCGTCTGGCCAACCTTGCTGCAACGATTTGCTCCTGGGAAGATGATGTAAGTTACTCATCTGCAAAGCAAAACAGTGTACAAGAACAGCCTGGTACCACTTGTTTATCCAAATTTTCCTCTGCAAGTGGAGCATCTGCTGGGATCAATAGCAGCAGTGTTAAGCAGGAAGCTACATGCTGTTCCCAAAGGGATGGTGATGCCTCTTTGAATAAAGTCCCATCCTCGAGTGCTGCTGATGTGTCTTTGGTTAATGCCTCAATTTCCAGATCTTTGGTGAGTCAATACCGTTTGGTCTTTGGAAACCTTTTGTGCTTTGTTATGAGTAGTAATGATTATATATATGTATGTAAGTGTTTATAGTATGTGCGTGGTGTATTTATATATATATATATTTTAGAATATTAGTTTTAAAGAAAGTGAAAATTGTAAGTTTGGTAACCTTATCCCAAGATAGATTAATTAGCATTTTGCAACTGAAATTACACTAGTTAATGCTGGTCCAAGGCATATAATAATAAAATTATGGAGCCTCTTCATGGTCATCAAGGGGAGCCCTAAAAATTGATTCCTCCAGTAGAATGATTTATAGATATGATTAATTTTAAGATATTGAATATTTCTGAAAAGACATGATAAACTAGTGACTATAGTTGCCTCCAGGAAGGCAAATTGCCAAACAGGAGTGTTAGGGTGACACTTTTCAGTGTATATTCTTTTAAAATGTTTGAAACTTTTTCATTATACATGTATCACCTTGATAGCTAAAATCCAATCTTAAAAGAATGAGAAAGAAAAAGTGTCATGTTCCTGACCATTGTCTTTTTGTATAGAATCTTTGGAATTCAGTCTGCATTCAGTCACAGTTTTCCCACATTGCTAGAACTGTGGCTTTGTACAAATCACTTAATTTTGCAAAGCCTTTTTTTCCTGTATGTAAAATGGGGAAAAGGGTTATTGGCAGGGCTAAAAAGATAATATGTATAAAACACTTAGCATAGTGCTTGTCTGCATCCTAATTTAATAATTCATTATTGTTAGCCATTAAGTATATAGTAATATAGGTTGAGCATCCTTAATCTGAAATGTGAAAGGCTCCACATTCTGAAACTTTCTGAGTGCTGACATGATACAAGTGGACATTTCCACACCAAGAAGCTTTGTTTCATGCATGAAAATTATTTTTTTAAAGAGAGAGGGACAACGAGAGAGAGAGAGAGAAAGAAAGAATCAGTTTTATTTAATTTTCCATGTGGCCCTCTTTGCTCCTACACTTTGTTGAGTATGTGGTGCTAGGCTTCGAACAACCATCCTCATGCATGCCAGGCAAGTGCCATAACTGCTGAGTCATTGCTCCAGTCCCCATGCGTGAAATTATTTTTTATAAGTATAGTAGATTTTATTTTTTTACTTTTATATTTTTTATTTGTTTGACATAGTCTTACATTTTGGAGGGAGTCATTGTTACATATTCATGTATACATGGATATTTACAAAGTAAGTTAAGGCCAGTCCTCATCCAGAATCTCCCCTCTTCGACTACTTTCCACTCTCATGTCTACTCTGCTTTACCCCCATGTTATAGATAGAAGTAAGCATGTACATGTGTATTACTTTTTGATTTTTCTGAGCTTCTCTGCCTGCCCGTGTATAGTTGGGCTTGTCATAGGAGTTGAGAGTTCCCAGTTCATGCATGAAGTTGTTAAAAATTGGTATAAAATTACCTTTAGGATTTGTGTTTAGGTATATATGAAATTTATGTGAATTTTATGTTTATTGGCTTCTTTTGTTTTTTTCTGGTGCTGGGAATTGAACCCAGAGCTATGAGTGTGCTAGGCAAGCACTCTACCAATGAGCTATATAAGTTCATATGTGTTTCACTCTTCAGTATACCTCATTACAAATATTCCAAAATCTGAACAAGTCCAAAATTTGAAACTCTCTGTTCCAAGAAGTTTGAATGAGGGATATTCAACCTGTATTTTATTGAATCAATATTAAATTAATTAAAATGTAGATTAGAGCCAGATGCGGTGGTGCATGCCTGTAATTCTAGCAACTCAGAAGGCCGAGGCAGAAGGATCAAAAGTTCAAAGCCAGCCTAAGCAACTTAGCAAGACCCTGTCTCAAAATAAAAAATAAAAAGGACTAGGAATGTGACTCAGTGTTAAGTGCCCCTGGGTCAATCCTTGGTACCAAAAAAGAAAAAAAATAAGAATACAAATTAGAAATGTAATAAATACACTACTGCAATAATATGAAAAATAATTTATAAGATAGGGAGTGATCCTACCCCAATAGTTATCCGTTAACATATGTGGATTAAACTATACATTATAATTTAAATAATAGCGTTTTGTACGTTGATTTTTTTTCAAACCATTTGGAAACCATTTTTTCAAACCAGTTTGAACTATAAGAGAGCAAGAATTTTCATCCTTCTTACATAAAGGTTACCAAGTAAATAGAGGTTGAATTGTTTTGTTATAGGACTACCTATAGATATTATGAATGTTATTATTTACCTTAAATGTTATCACATTTCAGAAAGCTACTTGTTCCCCTGTGAAATCTTCTACAACATCCACCAATGCTAAAAATTGTGAGATACAAAATCCTGAGGTACTTCAAAAAGCTCCTGTCAGTCCTCTGAAAACAGAGGTATCGAAACCAGTTGTGAAGTCAACTTTATCCCAGACATTTCAGTCCAAAGAAGTAGTAAATAGAGAAATTTGTCTGCAGTCTCAATCTAAAGACAAATCTACAACACCAGGTTATGTATTTTTAAAAAATCTAAAGCTGCTGCTGACTATATCAAGATATCTGTTCTCAGTATTTTAACTGTTCAATTGTGAATGATGAATGAGTGTTGCTTTGCCAAGGCAAGTACCCAAACTTCTGAGACTTCTTCTATAGCTTTAACTGATTGAATGAATATTCATTAATATAGACTAACCATTATTAATTTTTTTAAGAGAGAGGAAGAGAGTAAGAGAGAGAAAGAGACAATCAACTTTATTGATTTTTTTTCATGTTTTTTTATTTTTTGGACACTTAGTTGTGTAGGTGATGCTGGGGTTCAAACCTGAGTCCTCATGCATGCCAGGCAAGTGCATTAACCTCTGAGCCACCACTCCAGCCCCTAGCCTACTGATTATTAATTGTTATATTTTAACAATTTAAATATGCCTTTTCCAGAATAATCCTGCTAGATACTTTTAAAACTATTTTTTGATGCAGAAAAATATGTATAATTAGAAACCACATTTTAGGTGCATAATGAAAAAAAATTCTTGTAACCAAGTGTGCAGACCAGTACTTTTCAACCTTCACTATGAAGTCACCTTAGCGTCAAGAGAGAAGTGAATGTGCATACACATAATTCCACTCCCAGTTATCTTTACCTATGTGTGTACTGTGTGAATACATACAAATAAAAGTTCATATTTTTTTTATCAGAGTAAACTGATGCTCCATGAAATGCCCCAATATATTTTGATGAACTTTTATCTTCTGGCATGATCCACATATTGTTGGTCAAAAAAACATACAACTGAAAAATATGGTGCAAATATATGGTTAATATTGTTGACTTTGAACTATATTTTTTTATATTGGAAAGACTACTTTAATTCTTAGAAATATAATCTTTCCAGAGATTAATCATCCTAAAAGGAAAGTAAATAGAGAGATGAGACTGGGGAAGCCATTAGTTATGGAATAAGTAGAGCAGATGAACTAAAATAAAAATTAGAAACAATGGGTTAGGGGTGTAGCCCAGAAGTAGAAGTGGAAGTAGAGCGTCTATCATGCACAGGACCCTGGGTTCAATCCCAGCACTATCCTGCGCCTCAACCCAATAAAAACAGGAAGTAGTTTACCCATACGGAATAGGACTCATTGCTCCCACTTTTCTAAAAACTTAAGGGTTCGTGTTTTTATTATTCTTGGTCACTTTGTATGGTCAGAATCACATTACCAAGTCCTCAGAAATATTTAATTTATATGTTTCTTTGTATTCTTTTTTGTTTCTTTGTTTCTTTGTATTCTTAATGGACTGTCATTTGAGATTTGACACAAAGTGATAATAAGTGACACATGGAGTCCTCAGGATATGTCCACAGAGATATTTTGCCCTTTGCTTTTTTTGCAGATAAGTTTTATTGGAACACAACCACATCCATTTGTTGACATATTTTCCTGTGGTTGCTTTCATGCTATAATGCAGAATTTTATAGTTACAGTGGATGTCACATGGTCTACAAAACCTAAAATATTTACTTTCTGATCCTTTATAGGAATGTATTTACTAACCTTTGATATAGGTAAACATTTTTATATGATTTAGGAAGTTATATATACATCAGTTGTCCTACCATAAATGTAATTTATACTATTTCAAATAAGTACTGTTTTCAGACTTTGTAAAATCAAAACATCCGTTTGTTGAGATGGATAATTCATAATTTTTCTTTTGAAGAAGGGAAAAAAAAGAAAAAAAAATCCCAGATTTTCATGTGGTAGATTTTCTAAAAGCAACGTAAAATCAATTGGACTGTAGAAATGTAAGTTATCATGGCCAGGACATTAATTTGTTAAGGAAAATTTATTAATTTGCATATAGTCTATTTCTAATCACTTAAATTCTGATTTTCATTTGAGAAATTTTTTTAAAGAACTGAATCCTAATTTAAGGATATGTAATTAAATAGAATCATATGGTAACTTTCTGAACTATTTACTTTGGGAATGAATATTTGTAGTAGAATCAAAGAATATTGTAACTATTGGATTTTAGAACTTTTCCCATAGAATCATAATTATTTTTTAATTTGAATAGCCTTCAAAAATGTATATGTTGTCTGTAGGAGGAAGAGGAATTAAGCCTTTCCTGGAACGCTTTGGAGAGCGTTGTCAAGAACATAGCAAAGAAAGTCCAGCTCATAGCACACCCCAGAGAACTCACATTATCACACCAAATACAAAGGCCATCCAAGAAAGATTATTTAAGCAAAATGCATGTTCATCTACTACCCATTTAGCGCAACAGCTAAAGCAGGTACGTCTTGCTGCATTTAGCATTATTTAGTACATGGTCTCAGCATGGAGCCTAGAAAGCAAACTGATTTCTCATACCAGTCTTTTTATTTTTTATTTTTATTTTTGAACAACCATACAAATTTTTAACAAAATAATATAAAAATGTGTATAGTTTCTGGATACTAGATTTACCCCCCAGGAGTGCCCCCCCAATTTCCCACCCGTATCCCACCCTTCCCTTACCCACAGTATCACTAAAAAAGTATCAGGCTGTATAACATTACACCTTATCTGGATTTAACGCATGATAATAAACCACCTTTCTAAATGGCCAGGGTCTAGTTCCAACCTCCACAGATGAGTGGAGACATTCGACCCTTGGTTTTCTGGGTTAAGCTGATATTACTAAGCATAATTTCTTCCATAGCCATCCATTTACCTTAAAAGGCTGCA
>PVKS010013519.1:0-50892 GCA_004027875.1 Aplodontia rufa | reverse complement strand
GCAAACTTTATTTAATGTAGATTTAATATTTTCGAAAGACTTTTCTTTAGAAAGTTATATGTGTAATCAGCTATTCACTAGAGCAATTATTTGTACTTAAAATTACTTTGGGTTAAACTGATCCATTATGATTCATTTTGGTTTTTAATACCATTTCCTATTATTTTGTGTAATATGTATCCTTGATAATTATTTCATTATTGTCATTATGAATAGCAGGCTATTGTAATATAAAACTATTTAACCAAAATTTACTTTGCCTTATTTTTTCCCAAGTGCATTTTTCAATTAATATAAAGCAGGAGGATGTGATCATCAATATTCTTAAGATGCAGGTGCTGAAGCAGAAACATGTTATCCATGTACCAGAGAGGCAACATTTAGCACTATGTCTCTCAACTCCTAATTTGTTTCTTTAACTTTCTTTGAAGATGCTGCCAAGTCATTTAACATTTCCAGTTTGGGTAGATATATATTAGATTACAAACACTTGAAATCAAGTACCTGTTTTCTATTTCCTCTTCAGTCTTCTTTTGACGATTGATTCCATGCAGTGAAAATTGAATTAGTCAAATAGCACTGATTTGGGTGCAAATCTTGTATTTGAAACACTGATTTGATTAAAACCCAGAACTTCTGATATAGAAATAATATTGTAACTGATATTTTGGTTTTCTTAAGACATAAAATATCTCAGAAATAGAATAGGGAATTCTCCATTTCTATTTTTGCTCATTTAGAAATCTGTTTTCAACAATTTTAATTTCTTTGTACCCATTCAGCACATTATCAGTTCTACTCCTGCTGCCTTCCCTCTTGTTTCAAAATCAAATCTCAAGACTATCTTATAAATATCAGATTCCTTCATTAGAGCCAAAGGACTTGGGAATCACATTACTTCTTTTCTCTATTTTACTTTTATCCTCCATATATCCTTCATTCTGGCCCATGATGGAAATTTATAAGTGAGGAGTAATCATATAAATGAGTGCCCCATGATATGCTTATAGCTGACTCACTAATGTTGGAAGAAGCTATTGATCCCAGTGTGCCTTCTGTTGGGATAAGAAGTGTTATGTTTCAAAGTCATGCTTAGACTCTTGGCTGTGAGATACACTCCCTGACAAGCTGCTAGGGAACACGATTGCCACGTTTCCAAACCGCATCCTGAGCAAAACTTCTAATCACAGGAAATCAGAACCTTACCTGCATATGAATTAATAGCTGAAGCAATATATGTTTACTTTCTAGGCACAGCAGCATGATGAAAGGGACATGAGATGTCTTAAGATCAAACTGTTTTACACTGCCTCTGGCAGAGCATTACATAGTGTGCTGCCTCAAGTTTTACCGTCTGAAGTGGTGTAGTGGTTGCCACCAGGACGCCTTGGGCCTGTGCCCACTGAGGGTGCCTTCCTTCTCCATACTCAGGATATCTAGGCACACACTTGGCTACCCTGGTGGGAAAGACCTGAGGATGAGCCAGATTGTTTCTTGATCATATCAACAACATTGCTCTGATATGAATTCTCCCTGAAACTCTGTTGTAATCCACATAGAAATATAGGAATTTATTTTTGTCAGAAATCTCAGTCAAATGAATCTGCAGAGACTTGACCCATAGATGTTACACCTATTCAGAAACATAATCACTGCAATGCCATTGGCTAGAGGTACAGATCTGTGAACATCAAGGGAGTGTCCTAATAGCACTACACCAGAGTACCAGGGAGATTTTTAGGCAAAATTCAGTAGAAATTCTCCTCTTGCCTGACACCAGGCACTGCTTCTTGTGTGAAACAACAGTGCAATATTCTGGCTTTCTAAGAGATTGTCAGATAATTTTTCTCAGAAAAATACCTTTGTATTCTAAATAAGATGATAATAGTAGCCCTTACTCTCATGTTTGTGAGGTATTTTTTAATTAATTGAAGAAAAATTGAAAACTGTTCCATATTTTAGAATGTCAATAAATTTCATCTCAAATCAAACTTACTAGAAGTGACCTTGGCACTACTTTCCCCCTGAGGCCTGCCTTACTATATACCTACTGTGAAGATATTGAATAATATATTTTTCCTTCTTTTGAGGTACCTAGAGGATGGCTTTCTTCACCTGCTAACAGAAATATTGTAAAGTAGAAAAACATAGAAAAGTGTCAAGACTTTTGAAATGATAAAAAGTATGAGGAAACTCTAAATTTAGTTATTCTCTCACACAGTATAGAGAGGCCTCAACCTTCTTAAGCCATGCTCTCTCATCATTTGTTAAGATCACATATTCAGATGAGCAGAGACTTCCAAGATGTAAATATTCCAGCCGGCCCCTTGACCTGCTGAGGCAAGTTATGCAAAATTACCCTTGCGCCTAGTTTTACCTTTGCTATGTTTCTCCAGAACATTGAGATCAAAACTCAATTTTGCAAAGACTAAAATTCTTGGAAAATGTCAGAGAAATGCCTTATGAATATTCACATATGATAAATTTAGTTGTCTGTGTTTGGCTTTTCCATCATATGTCTGCATTTCAGGCTGGTCTTTGTTCATTTTCCTAATTAAAGGAACTCAGGGCAGTTGTAGGGGTAGAATGTAGCACACTTTAGTGCGGTGGTTTCTATCCCTGATCCTCGGAGGCCATGAGCCCCATGAAAGGATGCAAGGGCTCCAAAACATTTGGTGGTTATATTAACAGTTATAGCGTAGTAATTAAAGAAGAAGCTCAGTATGCTGTCAAATTGTAATACTTTGGAAACCACTGATGCGTTACCTTAAACTGCCAGGTTAATTTGCTTCTGTGCATTCCTCAATGCAGTTACCATGCCATCTGCGTAAATATATCTGAAGGTCTTAAAATTGTTACTGATTAGCAAAGTTGTAGTTCTGCCCTGATCTCTTTTAATTCCCATGTGAGCATTTCATCACCTTTAAAATTAGCCAACAAGTCCTTTAATAAAATGTTCACCTAATGCACCCAATTAAGCAGTAAATAAAGCTGGTGGACATTAGCTTGTTGCTTACTCTATTCAACAAGTAATGGTGAGTTATACCATTAGCAAATGTGAAAGAGGTTGTTTATATGAATAAAAATGAATTAAGCAGTTTTTTTTGTTTTCTTATTCATTGGCTATATGAGATAAAATTATACATTTTAATGTCAAGATAAGTTTGTATTAAATGATTGTTTTCATAATTTTTATGTATGATGGGTCTAAATAGAATTTTGTTTGCATCATTCAATACCAACCTTGTGGTGGGGTTGGTTACCTGTGGCACAGTGAAAACTGTGAAGACCTGGGACCAGGTAGGCTTAACCAACCTGTAATGTCACTGTTTTCATAGCAAGTCACTTTTATAGAATAGCTCCCATTTGATTAACACGTTTAATCTGGCCTTGTCATTTGGGTTTGGGTGACTGGATTATTCAATCTGAATGAGGCAATGTTATAAAACATTTTACTAAGGAAATTATTTCAGTTCTTTTTGTCATTGAATTATCCTCCAATTTCTTAAGTGATGAGATAGATTCCATCTAAGTTTGGTATTTACTCAGAGAACGTCTGAAAGACAAACTCCAAAATTCTTAGTAAAGACCAAATTCTTCATAGCTGACAGATAAGGAAGATATCAGTTTTAATAAGGCCTCAGAGTATGAGCAACAATTTATCCCAGGGAGAGAGAAAAGATATATTTGTATTTATAGGTGATTTATCTTGTTCCCTTTGGCATTTTTCCATACTACATTGCCCTGTCTAAAGATAGAAATGATAATTAAAAACAAAATTGGAGAGATTACAAATATTTTGTTAAAAGGTCATATGTAATTAGTGAAAAATTTATTGTGCATCTTTGAGACAGGTATTCAAAACGACCAATCAGGACCAAATTCCCTGCCTCCTCCATAGTCCACTATTGTTAAAGGATAACAAGTATCTTTGTATTGTGTCCATATACGTGAATGTTGCCTCCTAGTGTATAGGATTAAAGATGTCTAGCTAAGGAGTTCTAGCTTTCATAAAAATACTCTCTTTATAGGCAATCAGAGTATCCCTAATTAAATTTTTAGTTAAAATAATAAACATACAAAGTTTATGATCTGGGGCAGGAGCAGAGGCTCAGTGGTTGGAGTGCTTTCCTGGCACGTGCAAGGACCCCCGCTCAAATCCCAGAACAACACACCCAGCTAAGTGTCAGAGCAACAAGGGCCAGAAAACAAAATGAATAAAGTTGATCCTCTCTTTCTCTCTCTCTCACTCTCTCCCTCTCTTTAAAAAAGAAAAAAACGCAAAGTCTATGATCTTAAATAAAAGAATGACTTAGTAGCAACAATTCAAAACTTGAAGTCTTTATTAAAGTTTGTTATATTAATTCAATATAAATTACTCTTTCTATATACAACATGTGAAAAATAGCTTGTCTGGGCCAATTGTGGTGGTGCAGCCCTGTAATCCCAGTGACTTATGGGACTAAAGAAGGAGGATCTTAACTTTGAGGCCAGTCTTAGCAAATTAGCAAGGACCTCAGCAACTTGGGGACAGCCTGACTCATAATTTACCAAAAGTAGAAATAAAAAGGACTGGGGATGTGACTGACTCAGTGGTAAAGCATCCCTGGGTTAAACTCCCAGTACCAAAAACTGAAAACAGAAGTAAAAATAATTACAGATCATTATAAAAAATGATCTGTAATTTTTAAAAATTGACATTTATAACAAATATGAGTTTTGAAATATACCATAATAGGATCCTTTTTTGCTAAAGTTTTCCTTATTTTTTCATTAATGCAAAACTATCAAAAATATAAGTATTTTTTTTTTCGTAATTTATACCTGGTAGTCCTGCTGCCCATTCCCTTCTCCTTTAAATGGGCTGTTTCTTATCTACATTGAACAAGAAAATTTTACAGTAGAGTTGCTGGTCTATTTTAAATATAGAGTAAAAAGGCTGCAAGAAAATGATGAGAGATATCTTTAAGTGTTAAACTGCACAGAATTAAAGCTATTTCAATGTGCTTTATTTGAATTTCTTTGTGGCCTGTTCTGAAGCATTTTTAAAGGATCTGAAAGTGGCTTGTAACACATGTGATAGAATATTTCAAGTACCCTGGTGGCCCTGGGTGACCTTTCTTTAACACACTTGTATTTCTCCTCCACCTACAGACTGCTAACCATAGTTCTGATTTTTCCAGAGTCAAATTGAAGGTCCAGAAGTAAAGGGTGAGAAAATATTTTACTTTGGTGGTACTGTCTCAGAACAGCAAGTACTTAGAACTCACTCAATCTCATGACATTTTGGTAAATTTTGAATTTTCTATAAATGCTGATGACACACTTTACTCTAGCTGACTACTTGAATTTGAGCTACTGATTATTTCTGTGATCTACTCCAAAGCAGTTCTCTCTCTCTATCTCTGGAGATATCAAAAATTGTATCCCCCCAAGTGGCTCCTTAGGCCATATTTAAAAATGTCTCAACCTAGGTTATTCTACACGTGGTCTCTTCATATCTTTTCTCAGATATCTCAAAATTTTAAACTATGAGAGAGATGGGTAATATCCAAACAGCAAACATCTATATTTCAAATTCTTGAACATCAAAAAGGGTATTTTCTTTGTCTTCTAAACAGGGTTCTGCAAAGCTAGGTTCACCAGTAGTCTAGTCAGCTGTTGGTTTGTTTATATGTTGGCTATGGCTGTGCTTGCATTATAAAAACAGTGTGGAACAGTTGTGACTGAGATCTTATAGCCTGAAAAAACCTAGAACATTTTCTATATAGCTGTTTACAGAGAAAGTTTGCAAACCTCTGCTCTACACACCTGAGATTGTAGCTAAACTCTTAAGTACTGTGGTCTGGAAACACCCAGAGGAACATGTTAAGAGTTAACCTGGGGCTACTGAAGACCTCCACAGTGTAGTGTGGATACTATCTGTCCTCTTCAAAAATCATCTTGTCCTATTCACTCTCCCCAGTATGTATCACTAATGCTTGTGCATTTTGACAGGGTTTTACTTTGACCTATCCAATGAGTTATCTGTGTGAGAACTTGCTCTGACATCTAATATTTAGTAATTTTACACTTCAGTAAAAACCTCCAGGTTGAAATCTTGTTCTAAATAAAACGTATTTAGAAAGATATACTATCTCTTCTTGCTTTGTTCCTTCTCAAACCCCATGAAACTGCATCTTCTTTTCTAGGGCCCTTGGTGCTCTGTCCACCACCCTGCCTTCTGCCACCAAACTCTTCAAAAACAGGAATTGAGGAGTGATTTACCCATTAGGAGAATATGCAAATAAAATTATTAAATAACTGCACAATTGGGTTTCTTTCTTTTACTGTATCATGTCTTCCTGTTTTATTCCCATATCTTCTTTCATTTATGAGGATATGAGGCCACAACATAGCTCTACATTCCAGATTCTAAACATACATTATACATTCTAAATCCCAGAAATCCCTGACATATTCTAGATCTAGAATTTTTTTTCTTTCCATATGAGAAGATTTGGTGTGGCAACACTTCGAGGCTATTTCCATAAAGGCATTTCTCAGCACCTTTATTGATTTAAGAGAAAGAATTATGGATCTTGGTTATGTCATCATAGCTAGGCTGAGTAATCTGTTATTTTTAAAAATAAAACTGGTCTTTACATCTTATTATGGACTGAATGTTTGTGTCCTTGCAAACCTCATACATTGAAACCTAACCCACAAAGCAATGGTTTGGGATATTTTTAGGTCATGATGTTGGATCCCTTGTGAATAAGGATACAATTTGTGGTTCACAGTGTATGACTCAGAGGAGGGCCCTCACCAGTCCTTGGAAGCCTCTAGCATTGTGAGAAATCACTATCTGTCTTTTATAAGCCACCCAATCGATGGCATATTGTCTTAGAAGGCTGAATAAAGGCAAGTCCCCATTGGCTTCTTACCAGGGTCTGTACTCAAAAGGTTGTGAGTAATTTCATTTTTTTAATGTAGCCAAAATAATAAGAGTAGAATCCAATAATTATCAATCTTTCTATTATGATTATGAAACATAATTTCTGATTCTACATCTTAGAATATATAATTATAAAAGGGAAATTGTCCTTCAAGATGGATATTAAATTAATTTTTACCTATTATCTCTGTTTACTCTGTCATTAACATTTTGCCTGATACTTTATTTTTTATTATTTTTTAAAGAGAGAGGGACAGTGAGAGAGAAAGAGAGTATCAATTTTATTTAGTTTTTTATGTGGCCTTTGTTGCTCTGACACTTCCTTATGTACAATGCTAGGATTCAAACCTACCTTTTCATGCATGCTAGGCAAGTATTGCAACTGCTGAGCCACTGCTCCAGCTCCTTGCCTGATACTTTAAAAGTAACTTCAGGAACTTGAATAGGTCTAGGATGTCTTATTTTCAGGTATAATTTGGCATGCAAATGAATATGGTATAAATAAATGAATACATATATATATATAGTGTATTTGTCTCATAATAATTTTAGTGAAAGAGTAAATAAATTCATTTGTTTACTACTTGTATGATAGACACAGGATGTGTGACTCTAAAATAGATTGAGCCATAAGTTCTTAATAGACCTGTGTTTCATTATTTTACCACTATACATAACATGTCATAAATCATGATATTTTAAAAAAGTTGTCACATTACAAAATATTTTTCAGAGAACAATTTTCCACAAATTTACTTTTATAGCAAGGTAAAAAATTAGGATTTTGGAACATCTAAACTACATTCTTACAAATGACCTTCTATGTGCTTATCTCAAATGAAATAGATTTAATACTCTCTTGATTGCTTCAAAATCTCTAAATTTAGACACTGTAGAAAAAAGTATGAAATCAATATTTTATCCCAATATGATTGACAATGACATTAAATTTTATCTATTAAAAGAAACTAAAACAGTTAATGTTTTACTGAGTTGAAATAAAATCTGAACTATTTTATTCACAGCTGGCATCTCTCTTTTAGGATGCTTTCTGTTTTATGAAATATTCCTTAAATATTTTCTAGAACAAGGTGAGACACACATTCACACATTCACTCCATAAGACTCAAACTCATTTATTTCCACAAAAAAAATGACTAAAGTAAGGATTAAAATACCTCTAACATCTTTATTTCACACAAAGGAGTCTCTTCAAAGTGTAATGTCATGATAGAAAACATGAGCATCATGTGTCCCGGGTTTCAAATTTAATGTTGATATCTTAAGGTTTATCTGAAAGAGATTCTTTTGCTATCACTTGAAAATTTTTTGAAAGTGGAATAAGAGTTGCATAATTAAATTGCAAAACAAAATGCATTGAATTATATCAGAGTGGAAGGCTTTCATAAATGATCTGATTTTGACTCTTTCCTTAACACCAAAGAAATTTAGTGGTGTGATTTTACCAAATTCAGAGACCCAGACTTTTAGGCATGTCAGACTGTGTCTTGCATTACTTCAAAAATTCAGAAAATATAGTGGGGAACTGATGATATTTATGTCAATCATATCATCATTTCCAGATTTTATTCATTATAATTTCCAAATGTTTCATTCAACTATTTCCCTTCTCTCTTTTCACTCAAATACAATCATTTCCTTGGCCAATAAAATGTGAAGTAAGTACTCTTGGGTCTATTGCTGGGATTTCTGGCAATTGACCTTTTAAGATAAGCACACAAACAGGAGAGATGGCTTCTTGGCAAGATATCTTGGCAACATTCAATTGTTTCCTCATACAAAGGAACCCTGTTTTATTTTTTTTTCTCAGCAAGCTGTACTACAATATAAAATTAGATCAATTGTGAAAGTCTTCTTTAAAGTCACCACAGATGATATTTCAAAAATTAGTATTCTATATTTGTTTCCTCTACATTTTTGTACAAAACTACAAGTTAGAAAAATTTGTAGAAAAAGTAAGCAGAGAATAACTTAAAATATCTAGAGACAGTTTACAAAGTATTTACTAACAAACAAAAGTTAATTTAGCAACTTACAATTACAATTTTTAAATGCATGTCAATGCCTCATCTAAGTAATGATAAAGCTCCATGTATATTTTTAGTTTATGTTATTAGTTCAAATAAATGCCCAAGAAGATTCCTTTATTCCTCTTTCCTTCTGTCCCTATGATGTATAATTATTACTTAAAATAAATCTAAATTCTAGGCACCAAATATAATTTCATATCATTTTGCTCTTTCAGATTCTATAGTCATCACACTGACAAAATATAATGTAATGGAGATTCTGAAGATGATTTGAAAACAAGCATTTTGACTTTTATCCAAATATTTGATGACATTAAATAAAATATAAAATTTGTTTCTTACCAATAATGGAAAATTGATTTGACCCTCATTTAGATAAATTGCTCTGCATATATTTTCCTCTTGAAGCAGAATGAAAATAGTTTTCCAATTTCACATAGTTATTCTACTGTATAACCTTTTCCTTTCATTATCCCTTTCTCAGATTGTTCTTTAGAAAGACAAATTCCTGAAATAGATAATTATATAAGGTCAAAAATATCACTGTATCTACTTTTCAGAAAAGTATTAATTTGTTGGAGTTGAATCACAACTGAAACACTAAATTCTGCTTAAACTTTGATATAGAAATTTAGTCTTCTATTTAGTTATTTCTTCAAATTTACCTATTACAATGGTTCATGCTACCAGTGAATATTATGGAAATCTCTGTTACCTTCTACCAAGTGTGTAAATTATATAAAAGCAGAGGAAGGAAAATATGTAGGCTTCACAATCCACTCAAAATATGAAGGAGTATTTCCTTAAAGTAGTGTTTAAATTATGAATTTATTCTTTCTTATTAATAAGCAAGTATTCTAAGAAAACTGAATGAGGCTATTTTCTTTTTAAATAAAGAGAGAAAGAGTCAGACAAAGAGAGAAAGAGAGAATCAATTTTCTTTAGTTTTTCATGTAGCTTTCATTGCTCCAAGACATCTTTGTGTACATGGTGCTGGGGTTCGAACCCGCATTCTCACACATGCCAGGCAAGTGGCACTGGCCATGCCCCCACTCCAGCCTTTAAGGGAACTATTTATACAGAAGTTCAATTTATCACTAGATAGCATACTCGATTTTCCAGATCAATAAAATTTTGCAAGGGGGAAAAAAAGTTTTCCAATAAATTTTCATATGAAACACAAATTAATGATGATGATTTGCTGCATTGCCTCCCAGGCAATAACTTCCTTAAAAAGAGTATGTTCACAAAGCTCGCAAATCTGAGTCCAAGCAGCTGCGGCAAAGGGCCAGATTCTCGCTCACTGCCACGTCACGATGTAACGTGGGGGGATTCAACCAGCATTTTTATTCTGCCCTCAAGCCAGGGTCAAGACTGTTTAAATTACAATGTGAGGAAAACAGAACCAACTATAAACATTAGACAAACGTTCAAATCGAATAATAATTATTTTTTCTTATTATCAAAGATCATAGGACATTCTGGATTATAAATACTGCATTCTCCCCTTAAGATGACAGCTCTCCTTCAAGTAGTAAATTTACGTAGGGAATGGTCTACGTTGCTCTGCTTTTGTTCCTTATGATAAACTGCTGTTGTGATTGCTTCTCTGGACTCAGTAATCTTATCTGGCTTCTTTGTCTTTACTTGACCCACAGGTAGGTAAACTGCAGACTGTAGAATTGTCTGCATTATCTGAGCCCCTTCAAAAATGTGAAAGGAAGCCATTTGAATAGAGTTCAGAATTCCTTTCTGTTGGTTTAGTTTTAAGGACATAAACTGAGTGCTATATTCAGAAGAAAAGCAGCGCACAGACAGAGCACAGGTATGAAATCACAAAATCTGTGGGCTTGGATGGTATTGAAGGTCAAATAGCACTTACGCTTTTCCATTTCAGCCTCAGGGTGCTGGAGAATTAAATAAATCAGTATCATTTCCTGCCGTGCTTCATGCTCAGAGAATGTTTTCAGGATGCTACTGGCATGATGAGACTTCTTTTCTACCACAGGTTTAATCAAAATATTTTGTTTATTCACTGGCGTGTTACTTTAAATGATAATGTGCAAGCTGGGCAGAGGTATGCATGAGACAATATGAACTTTAGTATATTCATCTCAGATAAATCTGTCAATAATACCAGAAATTTTAGACCACACAAATGCCAAGAACTCCTAGACATCTTCAATCGGTGCTTTATTTATACACAGGTAAAATAGTTGGTAGAGATTTAAATTGCCTGAGGGCCGATTATGAAAGGAGGAGCATTTCTTCAAGGAAGAAGGAAGGAGTTGTCAGGAAGAATCATAAAAAATATTCCTATTTATAAAATAAATATATTCTTTTTAGTTAGCAGGTGTAATTTCATAGGAGAAAAATACTTTTTGGTGGGCTGTACACTGAGATTCATTGACTTATGTTTGGTTAATGCCTGAGTTTGCTACACAAACTTCTAGTACTTGATCAGTTGGTCTTTTCAGAGGTCAAATTATATGACAGTGACAAAATTTAAGGGGAATGTAGCACATAGTATTAATGAGTTTTGTGAATTTTATTCTTTAATACACATATAAACTTGGTTAAGTATTTTTTTTGTTAATTTCAGACCCCTTCCATTATTTACATACATTATTTTTCTGTCCTTTCGCTTTAAAACCAGCATAGGACATTTTTGTAAGTCAGAATTCTCCAAAAATAGGCAGTGTGATACACAGAGAGGTGTTTATTTTAATAAGCTGACTTATATGATTATGGAATCTATCAATTCCAAAATCTGCACCGTGACCCTCATGCTGGAGAGTCAGACAGGAATCCATGTTTCAGTTTAAGTCTGAAGTGTGCCCTGTAAATGTCCACTTCTGCTCTTTTGCTCAGCAAAGGTATTTTCTTTCTTGCTTTCTTTATTCCTTTTCTTTTTCAGGCCTTATACCAGTTGAATGATGCTACCCATGCTGTAGTGGTCAATTTGCTTTGCTTTGCTCAAAGGCCACAGATTTGCATGTTCATCTCTTTCAAAAACATTTCACAGAAACATCCTGAATCATGTTTGAGTACATATCCTGTTAGGATGGCCTGTTAACACATAAAACTGAACATCATAGCATCTGAAAGAAAAAGGCTGTTAAATTTTAGATAATTTTTTAAATTTTCTATTCCAGAGTTATCCTTTATAGAGTGATTTTACAATTTCAGTCTCTTTTCCAAATTTCCTGATAAAAATGTCTCAAAGAACAAACCATTTTATATTATAAACATTAAGTTTATCAAGCTTTTTTGGGGTCTTGTTTTTTAAGACACTTCTCTACTGAACACTTTATTCACATCAAAAGTTTTCTCATGGGCTGGAGCGGTGGCTCAGTGGGTTCAGCGCTTTCCTGGCAAGCACGAGGACCCGGGTTCAAACCCCAGCACCACGTACACAACTGAGTGTTGGAGCAAGGAAGGCCATGTGAAAAACTCAATAAAGTTGTTTCTCTCTTTCTCTGTCTCTCTCACTGTCCCTCTCTCTTTTAAAAAAAAAAAAGTTTTCTAAAGTGCTCCCTATAATTTTGGTCAAATTTTCTCATTAAGAAAAAACTGACAGAAATTAATACTTTCTATGAAGATACCAGTTAGACAAAATCTAGTCAGCACCTGACATTCAATTAATTAAGAGACAGATTTATTAGATCTATGTTTATCTTCTCATCTATGAACTTAGTCTTATAAACTCAACAGAGAATGTTGAAAGAACTAAACGAGATCGATGATGTTGTTACTAAAAGGACAGGTTCGTACTGACTTAAGGCCAAGGACAGGCTTTTGGAAACTGATAAGTAAAGATTTCTTACAAAGCATTGCTCCTATTTCCAGGAGACAAAATTATTTCAGCATTCAGTGTTCAGACCCAAAGTAAGACCAGCTTTACCATGAGGGTCAGAAAGACACTCCAAGCAGAAGACTCAGAAGGTTTTCAAGTGATGTGGCTTTCTGAGAGGGCCTTAATCCTTGATGGTCAATTTAGCAAGAACTCCATGGCTGTCTACAGTTGACTACAAATAGTTACAGGGGGGGAAATAGTATTTTTCAAGAAATGTGGAATTTATTACAAAATCAAAAGGAACTATATCCTGTCATAATTTCAATAATGACTCAAAATATGGAATTCAGGAAAACTATTTAAATAAGTTTTAGATATGAGTTCAGTGGATTAAATGTAGGTGAAGCAAGGCAGGTGGCTGGTTTGCAAATTTGTGATATAACAGGTGATAATCGAGAGACATGGAAAAATGCAAGTCTCAAGATCATGTATGATTGTTTTTAAAATGTTGTTCTGACAATTGGAACTTTCTGGTCAAGTGAAAACACAGTTATCTTGATGAGACAACTATTTGATCAAATGAACAAACTGTTTGCTAAAATAAACTGACTGTAAAAATTTCCTGGATTAATAAGTGTAGATATCGGATGCTTTGCAGTCTTAGTGACTCAGGCGAGATTCAACGGAGCAAATAGTTGTTATGACAAAGGAAATCTCAGTTTTCAGTCAAAATAGTTAAATTATATTGCTGTAAGTGGTTTGAGTCATCATTCATTTGTACTATATATTATCTTATTATAGCTTTGTATCCACTATGGTGCCCACTATAGTATTATTAGAAATATATGATATATCTAATCTTATTTTTGGTTCAAATTGACTAATTAACCAAAGTCAGATTAGTTTGGTTAAAGTTCTTAGAAAACATTTATATATAAATAAATTATTACAAATTTATTTGAATTTTGTTAAAATTAAATCTCTTTCATTAGAACATTAATATTTTATTCAGTTAAGACTTACTAAAAATTAAAAAGCTAGTAATAATGTATGTTTATAGAACCTGAGGAACAAAGTTGCCTTATTGAAAAAAATATTTTGTAGCTCATTGTTTCCTCAAAAAAAGAAAGAAAAATAAAAAGCTTTGGTAAAAAGACAATTACAAGTAATATGTACGCTGACTGATACTATTTGAATCATGTTAATTCCTGATACTCAACGATAAAAAAAAATATTGTGGATTTGAGAAAAACACTCTCTCTAATTTAACCTATTGAAAATTCTCTCACAATTAAATTTATTTCATGTGTTTATTTGAGACTAATAGGTGAAATAAAACTTGGGCTTAATCGTAAGTATAATAGAGTGGGGCTGGAGCAGTGGCTCAGTTGTTGGTGTGCTTGCCTGGCATGTGCATGGACCCAGGTTAAGCCCCATACACAATGAAATATTGGAGAAACCAAGGCCAGATGAAAAAATGAATAAAGTTGATTCTGTCTTTCTCTCTCTCTCACTCTCTCCCTCTCTCTTCAAAAAGAAAAAAAATAATAGAGTGATGGGCTGGACAGGTGGCTTAGCAATAGATCACTTTCCTGGCATGCACAAAGACCCAGTTCAATCCCCAGCACCATATACACAATTACGTGGAAAAAAAAAAAAGATGGAAAGATAAAAAAAAAAGTTACTCATTCTTTCTCTCTCTTTCTTGAAAAAAAATAATAATAGAGTGAGAATAAAAACGCCTAGACAAGGTAATGAGGTTTGGAAGTAATCAGATGATAGTTGGATCATGGTGGGGATAATTATTTAAAAAAAAATATGTGCCAACAAAGGCATAGCAACACATAATCTAGAGCAATCAGAGATATGTGACGGGGTGGGGAGGAGGGAGTAGGTGGGATGGAGAAGGAAGAAGTATAGGGAGGGATTTGGGGGTAACTCTGATTTACAAATATATGCATATCATATCACTTTACATGCATTTATGGTTCTACAATAACTCAATTCCTTAATAAAAATTAGAAATATGTGCAAATACAACATCTTAGAACAGTTAAGAATTTACAAATGAAATATTCAAGTGATGTGATTATCATTTTTTTGTGTTAATCGTAAAAGTCAAGAGGATTCTATTTAATTTTGAATTAGCTTTAACTGCAATCACATGCAGTTCTTTTGGATTCATGAAGCAATCATAATTATTGATTTTTTAGGAAAAGTTTATTCTTCTTGGTTCTATACCACCTTAAGTGAAAGAAGGCACATCTACCATATTTGGAAAATATTAAAATTATGAAAAAATGTCGCTTCATTCTTGGATTTCAGCTTGTTTCAAATTTTTACATACACCAATTGAGGTAGAAGGTTTTTAAAATCTCTTTGTAAAGAGATGTTGATTCATCATGGATTCTCTTTCCTCATAAGTAATAGTAATAGTACTGTTCTTTTTCCACTAAGAAATTGTGATGTCATATGTTGATAGGGAACAACTTCATAAATCTCAGCAAAATATGATAAAGTCCAGCCTCATGGCTGTTGCTTATAATCCCAGTAACTCTGGAGGCTGACACAGGAGGACTGTAAGTTAGAGGCTGATCTCAGAAAATGAGTAAGACCATAAACAACTTAGGAAGACTCTGTCTCAAAAAAAAAAAAAAAAAAAGGGCTGGGGATGTGGCTAACTGGTTAAGGCCCTTGGATTAAATCCCCAGTATGAAAAAAGTAAAAAAAAATTAAAAATCCCATAATGGATAAAGCAATGGTACATATTTATACAATGTACATTTATGAAGTTGTTAATGCAACATGTTATTTTTATATGAATTCATCTGTTCAATCTCGTGATTCCCTGAAACTTTGTAAAAGTAAAATATGACACATTATCAATTTGTGCAGCTTGACTCTAACACATGACTTTTTTTTTTTTTAGAGGGACAGTTTTTTAGAGAGAGAGAAAGAGAAAGAGAGAAACAATTTTTATTGAGTTTTTCACGTGACTTTCGTTGCTCTGACACTTAGTTGTGTACGTGGGTGCTGGGGTTTGAACTCACATACTTGCGCATGCTGGGCAAGTGCTGTTAACTGCCAAGCCACTGCTCCAGGCCCAACATATAACTTTTATAATAAGTAAAAAGCTATTGAATGTTCCAAATAATTTACATTTAATAATTAATCACCATAATAAATTTCTATTGAAATTTCTCTCACTTTTAGTATCAACTAACAAGAGTTAATTTTTGCATTATCTTTTTTATGACATTTTAAAGGGACGAGACTAGCTGTTGCTTCTTAATAAGCCATGACATTCTCCTTCTTTCTTCTAATTTGTTTTAAAGGACACTTGAATACATTTCTTTAGTTCTTTTTTTCAGAAAGTAGATGCATTACAATATACATAGCTTTAGATTTTATATTATCAAAAGTGCTTCTCACTTCTTATCTGATTTAATAATTCTTGGTTAGCCAATATATGAATAAGGATTCAAATAGTATCTGAATAAATTACACTGTGTCTTATCCTTGTGCCCCACATCTCTCTAATGCTTCAAATACTGATATATTCCCTTGACTGCTACACAGATGACATTTCAGATTTCCATGAGATCAATGTATCACAAGAGATTTGATGGTGAATGAAAAGCATAAAATCCACAGAAAATATCTATAATAATTTCTTCACTTTGTTTGTAATGCCACATATCATTGTACTTCTGAAAGCATTAAACTGTATGGAATGTTATCTAATTGTTTATATTAACATTAACTATTATTTGGTTTTCTTGAAAAAAATCACCATACATTTTTTAAAGTTTTAAATTACAAAATTTCTGTATATATGTGTAGTATTTTTTCACCTGAATCATAAAAATGCATATGAGAACTTAAACTTTTATTTGCCTGTCTATGGCTTCATGGTTTTAAATATGTATGATGACATTTTGTTCCTACATTTATTATAAACAGTGGTCACAAGTAACATGAATTTTCTATTTTGAATGTTAATAATATAGTATTTAAAGGAAATTTCAGTTAATATGTCAAAACAAAATATTATCATTATTTGTTTTATAATTTTTAAATAAAGTAGAAACTTCTATCCAATGCTAAAGGGGAAAAAATGCTGCTAGAAATACTTCATTTTGCTGTTGTTTGCTTCACGCTTGTAATCCCATGGCTTTTTAAAAGTGAAAGTGATGAATTACTATCAGTGTATGACAGCTCTTTGATATGTCCCCTTGTACATGAGAAACTGAGTTGAGACCACCTGAACTCATTTCTCTTGGGATTTTGAACAACTATAAAAAATGGTTTTGTTTTGACTTGGTAGGGCTCAGAAATGAAAATGCCATTATGTCGAGGACAACACATCAATCTAATTTGCTACCTGGATCCCCAATCTTTTCCTTTTCCAGTTGAAGCTGTTCGATAATATGCAAGACAATTTTAGTCTTTTTTCACACTTTACTAATATTTATAAGGACTATCTTATATTTACATCAACAGGATTAGAACATAGAATAATTAATTAATATAAATTGTTACTAATAATTCCTCTTAGTTTATGAAAATGAGAGGATTACAATATGTGAGCGCTGTGGGCTTTTCAGAATACAGTAGATGTATCAGCCAAGAATACAGAAAAGGACATTTTCAGATAAGGCAAAGAAGTAGGTGGGGAAAAAGTTACTATTAGGGAACAAAAGTCATTAAAATCTCTCATTGTGCAGCAGTTTTATGCAGAAGTGGGAAACAAAAATTTTGTTTTCCTGATTTCTATCATATCATGATTAAAATTAGATTTCATAGTTCAGAGAAATAGCAATTTATTGATAAAATATACTCTATCATCATTTTATTTTTCTGAAGGAACTTATGAAATAGATAAATCTAGCAAGAATTACAGTCCTGAAAAATTTGCACACAAATTTTTATTAAATAAGGAATCTCATACTTGATAACATGTGCACCATGCTCTCTTTTCTATTCATCTAAACATTTCTTAACAGTCCATTATACATGTACCTAAATTTTGTCATAACGTATTTTTTCAACTATATGCAATAATTTTGATAAAGTTAAATACATTCTAAAGGGGCATTATTCTACCATCATTTTCTCCACTGAATTGGATGTTTGCATTCTAGGCAAGAGCAGTTTAAAGTGAAGCTCTTAAAGCCTTCAAGATTTCATGCAAAATTCATTGTGTGTGTTCTTATGTGTGTGCATTGTATAGGAGATGTATAATCATGATCTTCATATAAAGGATAATGAGTCAAAAAAGTCCAAAGGTCAATAATCCCTAAAGCAATTTTATTATTTGGAGCCAACATTATTAAAATTCCTGTACTAGCCATAGTAGATGTGAAGAGAAAAGAACTTTAAATGTACTGAACTATGCACAGCCATCTTTGAGAACAATTCCTGGAAAGTAGAATTTGAGAACAACCTATAAACATATGTTTTATCTATCATGATTCAGTCGAAAGGAAGCACTATTATTAAATAACCTTTATTGAAGTAATTATTGTAGATGAGATCAAGTGTTTCATAGGAAGTGACATGCTACTCATGGACTAGTAACAACAGGAAACCATTTTCATGAGGTACTCAAAATAAGAACTTAGTCACCTGGAGAACTATGGTTGCATGGGCTGCATTTACTCACAGAGACACACACTCGGGTAGAGCATGAAGAGACTGATAGCCTGACCTCACTACTCTTTGTCATTTTACTCCCTACTATTTTCCTACCACGCCTTCATTGGTTGGAGGTAACCGGAAGCCAGCAGAGAAGGAAGGCTTGGATTATGAAATCTATGTAGCACTCAGTCTTCCAGGATTCACAGCAGAAAAGAATGAAACATTATCATTAATAGGGAAAATAAGAAAAATTAGCATATAGGTAACATGTTTTTCAACCTGATTCAAAGTAATTTCAAATAGAACTTCTCAACCAAAATGTCTTCAATTAAAACCTAAGAATCTTCTTTTTCCAAATACTATTGAGATAAATTTCTGCATACAGAAGCTTGAAAACATGAAGAGAATCACCTGAAATATATGCAGAAAATCAACTGTACTTCACATATCATTCTTAATCAAAATTATTTTAATAAAGTTATTCCAAACAAATGAATTCCTCACTCCCTAAGAGGCATTGTACAGTCTTCTTAGAAAATTATTACATACTGAGGGCAGCTTTTTAAAAATAAGGGCTTTCTTTCTCATATACTTACAATTAATATGAGGAAAACATCAGTTTAGCCTCATTGTTAAATTAGGTTACTGCTTAATCTGGATTTCTACTAGTCAAAAACATTGTTTTATTTGTAAAATAAATATAAATGTTTGAATAAATCACCAGTATCAACCATGATTCCTAATAGTGTCTTAATATTATAGTATAATTTTGAAACAGGTAATTTAGTTAATTTTCATGCAAATGTATAACAGGTAGGTATTCAAATTAATTTAATAAATTATTATTGAGGGAAGTAAAAAAAATGTTAAAACTGACCCAAAGAACATTTGACATTTTACTCAATAAAATAAAGAAATACAGCATAAGTTAAAAAAACTTGGATTATTTACAAAACTGGTTGATGTCCAGAAAGGATGCAAAACACAATCTTGTCTTATTGATCTCAAAAGATAAAAAAATACTTCCATTTCTACTGGCTAGTAATGACAAGTTAACCCCTGACCCTATGGAGTTATGAAAAAGACAATAATACATCAATCTCAACACAGTACTGACATATCACCCGATATTCTTTTCTGCCTATTTCTGAATTCAGCATCATTTTGCTAATAATTATAGCAATCCTTTTTATAAATTTTAAGGAAAGAGCACATATAATAATATTCAGAAGCAAAAACACATTGTTATTATGAAAACATTCACTGAATTAAAGCTCCACTGAATGAATTTATTCAGATATACCTTTAGTTGAGTGAAATATATTCCACAAATTGCATATGAAAAACAATGAGGCCTGAAGTGGTGAATTAGTGGTTACAGGGCTTGCCTGGCATGTGTAAGGACGTGAGTTCAAATTCCAGCACCACGTACATAATACAGTGTCAGAGCAAAAAAAGCACAAGAAAAACTAAAATAAAATTGATTCTCTCTTCCTCTCTCTCTCTCTCTTCTTCCCTGTCTGTCCTTCTCTCTCTTGCAAAAAAAATAATGAAGAAGGTTGCAAGCAAAGGAAAATGTAATATTCATGGTTATATTTTTAAAATATTATTTAGATTTCTGTAACTGTTAAATATCTTGAAGGACATCTGTGTAGAGGTAGGAGCAGCACAGTGTATTTTCCATAAAGCAAAGGGGGACAAACAATGGCATGTCCCTGAATAACCCCTTTTTATTCCCCAAGCCCTAACCAAGTAAGGGAATAATGAGAGTAAATCTAGATGCACACTATTGTAAAGAACAATGGTTTTCTCCTATCTGGGAACAAGCAAGTTAGTGTTACCTGTGGAAAGCTACTTTTCTTGTATGTACACAGGGAAAGTTACTGGTTATATAAATAAAATAAACAAGCTAACTCTGATGATACCACTGATTTTGCAGCTTAACAAAACTCCTCTCTCTGTGGAGACAGGTGTTTGTAACCTACCTCACTGCCCTGACACCAATGGGCTGTACACAGCATATGAAGTGTCCATGAAAGCCAAGTATAAAAGGAAATATTCACCTGAAGGATCTCATAACATAGGTAATGGTTTTAATGAATCCCATGCATTTAAGTCTGAAATGTAACAAAAATAGAAATAAATAATATGTGTTAAATAAGTGCCATAAATTATAGAGAAACAAAAAAAAATCAGACAAGAAGAATTTTTTCTGAATCATGCAGAATTTACAAGACTTATAAAATAAAATTACAATTATAAGAAAATACCATGAAAGATACTGCAATGATCCATGAATGCATTCTTTCCCATATATTAAGTCCTGATTCTGTATCAGATATTGACAGATGGTTTGTCAATGGTGAGCAACATGGATATTTTTTTTGCTCTAACAGAGCTTCCATGTTATTGTGCACCAATTGCATACAGATAGTTATGTTGACTATAATTCAGTTGAAAATACTTCAGTGTATAAAGAAATGATGCTGCATACAGACAATTGTTAATTAAGCAAAGTCATACTTACGAAATTTAACTAAAGGAAGGGAGAACACAACTTTGGCAGATTTTAGCAATGTGTTTGAAAGGTATGTGTAGGTTGAGATTATTTATGGGGATGAGACATGTGATCAAATGGTTTAAGAAAGGTCCATCAAAATAGGGAACTGACTGGGATTGGTTAAAGCATGAGATGTAACAGGTTTAAGACAGGTTAATCTGTGAATAAAGGAACAGGAAGGACTCTTAACCTTTCTGTGTATGTTAGCTAGTTTTGTGTCACTGTGACAAGTACTTGAGAAAAAGAACTTAGAGGAGGAACAATTTATTTCAGTTCATGATTCAGAGGTTTCAGCCCATGGTTGACTTGCTCCATTGCTCTGGGCTTCAGAGCATGACATCATGGCAGGGTATGGCAGAAGAAAGCTGCTCTGCTCATGGCAGCTGAAAAGTAGAAATAAAGAGAATGGAAGGGGCTAGGGAGAGGATTAATCTTTCCTGGGCATGACCCTGGTGACCCACTCCTTCCAACTAAGTCCCAGCTCTCATTAATGCATTCAGTCACCAATGGATTCATGTGCTAATGAGGTCAGTGCCTTCAGTATCCAATCACTTATCCAAATCCTCACCTCTGAACACATGAGAGTTGGAGGACATCACAGACCCAAACCATAAGACTCTCTGATGGGAAAAAAGTTATTTATTTGATGAAAAAAAGTGTCCACATAGCACAACACAATGTCACAGATAAATTAACCTGCAGGATGTTTTGCATGCAAATGTGACATTACTTACTTATTTAAATGTAAATAAGTATATATAGTGTGTATTATGCTGGCTTTGAAACCATAGTCACTTTACCACTGAGTTACATTCCCAGTCATTCATATTTTTAGTTTGAGATTGTGTATCACTAAGTTGTTCAAGGTCTTAGTAAATGCTGATGATAGCCTTGAACTTATGTTCCTCCTCCCTCAGCCTTGCAGGAGCTGGGATTACAGGTGTGTGCTACTGAGTCTAGCTACTTATTTCTTTGTAATTTTAACTTTTCTTTGTAGTTTCCTAGGTAATTAATATGATGTAAAAAGAAACAATAACATTTATCTCCATAAAAAAATCTTAAGAGGGGTTAGAGTGGTGGCTCAGCAGTTATAGCACTTGTCTGGTATGTGTAGGGAATCAGGTTTGTACCCTAGCAGCACCTACACAATGAAGTGTTGGGGCAACAGAAGACACAAGAAAAACTGACTAAATTTGACTCACTCTCTCTCTGTCTCTCTCTGTCTCACTGTCCCTCTTTCTCCTTAAAAAAGTAAAAATAAATAAAAATAAATTTTAAGAACTGTGAAATCTGTGTCAATTTGATCCTCATGTATATGCGTGTGTGTGTGTGTGTGTGTGTGTGTGTGAGAGAGAGAGAGAGAGAGAGAGAGAGAGAGTGTTAGATTCAATATACACACAATTTTTCAATATCTTGTTCAGGATTTCATTCTACAGGAGTCATTAAGTAATATTTACAAATCACTCCAGAGGAAGCAATGACAATCATTTCATTCAATCTATTTCCAATCAACACAAAGTGTTTTATTAGTTTGCACAATCAATGTTAGAAACAAATTATTGTTAACCAAGAGGTGTTGAGACTAAATATATTAATTAGATGTATTGTATAAACATATCTGTCATTTCCTGAGTAGTATAGCAGGCCCTAATCTTTTAGTTGTCTCAACTCTTTGAAGAGACTCCTAACACACGGACCTGATGTAATAGTTCATTAGCCACTGGCTTAGAGAATTATTGAAATCTCCCTTTCATTATGTGGTCAATTCGATATTGTATAAAATTTCTTCTGTAACTTGGAATTAAAAGGATCCTAATTTTACTTTGAAATCACATTGCACCTGTATAATGGATTAAAAAGCTTTTTTCCTTTTCTAGAAATCATAGCACCATCTTCATTTTTTATTAAGAAATTTATTTGTTGAACAATCAAAAATGCTTTCAACGAAACATGATATATATATATATATTATATATATATATATTCTGAACATTAGATTTACCCCAAGAACCCCCCTAATTTCCCACACTTACCCCTCCCCCCTCCCCCTCATTCCCAATACATCTTTACAAATGCCTTAGGTTGTGTGTCACTACACATTTTCTGGGTTTAATACACTAGAATTGATCACCATTCACATTGGGCAGGGTCTGTGTCCAGCCTCCACAGATGAGTGAAGAAGTTCGACCCTTGGCTCTCTGGGTTATGCTGACTTCGCATCACCCTTTAAAGCCTTGCTTTCTGCATCGTCTCTTTTCGACACTTTCTTATGCTCTGGGAAAGAGCAGATCATCTCTGCTTTTCAAACACTCCAAATTTGTTCTGGTCTGGTGTTTCTACTCAGGTTTTTGCATGCTGTCTAAACTACTCTGCTTCTAAGCATTTTGCTAGCAATTCCCCTATAAAAGTTAACCAGAATGTCAGTGGTTTAGAGGGCTTTTCCCTGACCATTCTTGTAAAATAGGCTTCACCTTATCACTCTCAATCACATTACTCTGTACATTTTTAAATTGAAATTTAAGCTTGATTAATTTTTGATATTTTATTTTTATGTCACTACATTCATACAACTTTGATTATAGACCACAATAAGCATCAAATATTTATTTAATGAATAAATGATGATAAAATGTAAGATATTAGTTTTATAGATAATTTGGGAAGAGAATTGCAGTGTCATAGTTATTTTAGGAAGTTATTAAATGTAGGTTCCAATGTATCACAGTATTGAGAAATTGAATTTGGATTCATTAAAAATATTACAATAATTGAAACCTCAAGTGAGGATAGCCCTGCAAGTGGTAAATGACTAAGGCAGAAAAGAAAAAAATGGAGTGATTTATTTCCAAGAAAAAGATGACTAACCATGACAGAGAGCTATTATTGTCATCTGGATTTTAAAAATAATATTTTAGCTTGTTATTAATAGATGAGACTTTGTAGTTTTCAGCAGATCTTTTTCTTTACATGCTCTTTTGAAATGAAAGTTTATGTTCTTGGTACCAGGTGGGGAGAAGATAAGGAAATATTTTATGTGTGCATTAATGATCTAAAACAAAGCCATGCTGTTTCTTTTCCTCATAGTAAAACTTTAGAGTTAAAGTAATTCAAATGTGCATGCCTTTTCTTTGAGCTGTGTAGACATCAGATGTTCACAGCTATTAGAAGAGCCACGTTTTTATTTGAAGAGGTAAACCAGAAGATTTAAGTGTAGGTGTATAGCTAAAATGTGAAGGATATAAAGGTTATTTAAATGAGAGTTCAAAGAATTACTGTACAAAGCTGTTTCATGGAGTTGGAGAACAGTGATAACACAAAGGTCTATAAGCAAATTTAGAAAAAGAAGTTGAAAATAAAAAGTTTTCATGAGAAGTTTAGGGTGCTCTGTTGGTTGGTAAATAGATTTACACAGGAGAGGGGGGGATACGAGAGTATCTTGAAATGTAGACCAGAGGTGGTTGATGATAATTCATACCCAGGAACACAGTTTCCAAGTACTTCTTAAAAGTAGAAAATAATTTTGACCTATGCAGAGAGAATATTAACGGAATCTTTGGATAATTTGCAGAAACTGTTTGGTCAAAGAACTGTCCCCACAAAGAAAGAAAAAAATCGAGGAGAGGGGAGACTTGGCATTCAGAATTCCTGGAGAACATGATATCAAGTTGTACTAAAGTACAGCATAGGGGCATCTTTAATAGCATAAGTCTTAGATTCTACTTAGGTCCAACATAGTTCTTTCTTCTTTCTTTCTTTCTTTCTTTCTTTCTTTCTTTCTTTCTTTCTTTCTTTCTTTCCTTAGTAGATCCCTGGACTCGTTCTGATTATCTCCTTCTTTTAGTAATGTGTGACTGTGTGGCTGTGACATGACCTCTCACTTTCTTACTTCTTTTGTTCTGCTATTGGAAAAAAATATTCAGATATATCTTTTGTTTAACTGATTTTGTGAAAACATCTGGTTTTTCCCAAGTCAATCAATGTCTCAATAATTTTAGTGTGAAGTTCATGGTGCTCTGTTGGTTGGTATATAGGTTCACATCTGGTTTTTCCCAAGTCAGTCAATATCTCAATAATTTTTTTTCTCATTCCCATCAAGCTTATTAATTTCTCCAAAATGAAAATACATATATTAAAACCCTGATGCTATTTTAGCTAAGTCTGTAAAGATTGCTTCTTTAAATAATTTGTCTCTTTGAAAACTGAAGGTGTGATCCAGGCAGAAACATACAAAACTTTCAGTTTCACAGAATTGTTTCCCAGGTTTTAGGTTATCTGTACTTGGTACAACCTCTCCTAGATAAGGACTAGTGGTGGCTAATAATTAGTGAATTGCAGACTAAATTGAAGACATTGCAAAAAATGCAATATACATCTATTTGTTAATGCTTTTAGTCTTCCTATAAGGTAGATTCAGTTAAGACCTTATTTACCTCAAAGAACAGAGGTTAAATGGTTAATGTTGAGCAATTCTTACAGAGTCATTACACGCATGGAGGATTTTATCCAGTAAGCACTGTTTACATGCTAGTCCCTTTGTCTCCCCTATATGGTAACGTAAACATTCTGATGGGGCATCCCATACTACAGAGTTGTGACAGCGTGTGAGAGTGAGCTCATGAGCACACACATACTGATTGTGCCACTTGTTACTATCCTTTGCTTCTCTGGAATGCTCTTCTTAAGAAGGGGAGGGAGCTCCTATCTCATGAAGTCTCATGATGAATGCAAGATGTAAGTGCAGGCACATATACTCAGAGACTTTTCAAAAAATGTTTTCTTTCTTGGGGCTGGAACAGTGGCTCAGCAGTTACAAGCACTTGTCTCGCATGCGTGAGTACGCGAGTTCAAACCCTAGCACCACGTACACAACAAAGTGTCAGAGGAATGAAAGTCACATGAAACACTAAATAAAAATTGCTTCTCTCTCTCTCTCTCTCTACTTTTAAAAAAGTGTTTTCTTCACACTTGGACAAAGGTAGAATAAAAATAGAATATGCACAACTTAAAAAAGGAAGAGAAGGTAGATGAAGATTATTAAGAGAGCGAACATGGATACATGGGAAATATGAAGAAGGCCAAGAATTGTCCATTTATCCAAGCATTACTACCTAATAAATTATTTTCTGTGACTAATATTAGATCAATATGTAAAACATAAAGGCAGTTGTGATGGCACATACCTGTAATCTCAGTGATCCAGGAGACCAGAGGCAGGAGGATCCAAGTTCAAAGCCATTCTCAGCAAGTTTGTGAGGCTCTGAGTGAAAGCCTGTCTCAAAATAAAAAATCAAAAGGACTGGGGATGGTGGCTCAGTGGGAACTCACACCTCAGTTAAATTCCAACACAAAAAAAGTAAAAAAGTAAAAATCCAAGTAATTTATTTGAATGTATGTGTGTCTGGGAAATATCATTAAGAATTTAATTTATTTATTACCAAAGAACAAGTCATAACGACTATCACCATGGCCACAACAAAACCACAAAAAAGGAAAGATGTTTCATAAGAATTCCAAAGGACTAGACAAAAACAGAAATATGTGTTTTGCTTTTTGAACTTTGACTTAGAAATACTGAAAACATTGATTTAATGTTGGTAAAAATAAAAATGTGCACATTTCATTTAGAAATACTTCAGTGGCTTTCCAGTGAGAAATTAAATATCTAAAGTAAGATACCTCCTCCTTTCAAAGTACTCAGAAATGGTAAATAAAATTCAAAGTTCTTTTACTGCTGTAGGGAAACACAATTTGGGTAGTGGTGCAGTCAGAACTATTGTCTGCTTTTAAAACCAAGACTATTCTAGATTTTATTATCAGTGAGAATGTCTATCTCTGTATTTTGGTTAGTTTATGTTACTGGTTCAAATATAAAAATAAAAGCCCATGTTAGCCTGCCACTAAAGCTTATTGTAAGATAGATTTTTTTTTTCTCTTCTCCCTGTCCACCTCCCTAACCTGGATCCAGCAAGAGACAGAATCTCCCTTCTTTCCCATCCTAGGCTGATTTATCTGTTTTTGAGCACACACCCATCAAAAGAATAAAGTAATTCAGACTTTAGTTATGACTCCAGAAGACCTAAGAAATGGCTATTTTTCAAATTAACAAGAGAATTACTACCCCCATCCAGCACACCTGGAATGTAAATTTTGGATTACCTCTTTAAAAGCCCTCTGTTCTGGGCTGGAAAGGTGGCTCCAGCATGTGTGAGTACTCGGGTTCAAACCCCACCCACTTACACAACTAAGTGTTGGAGCAATGAAAGCCATGTGAAAAATTCGATAAAAACTGATATTCTCCCTCTCTCTTTCTCTCTCACTGTCCTTCTCTCTTAAAAAAAAAAAAAAAAGAAAAGAAAAACAAACAAGCAAACAAAAACTCTGGGACAGAAATTACTTGTGTTTCTTCTTTGCTAGCAAAGCAAGAAAATTTATCTTTTATTCAAAACCACATCCTCTTTATTGGATTGGTTTTAGGGACAAGGATCAAGCTTTTGGTAATAAGAACATGAGGTATGTGTCTTTCTGTGTTTGGCTTATTGCATTTGGTATAATGCCACACCTCTTGCTGAAAATGAAAGAATTTCCTTCTTTTCTGAGGCTGAATAATATTACATTGCTCATATTGAAATCTCTCAATACCCACAGGTGATATGTTTCAAGACCCCCTGTGCATGTCTGAAAGTTCAGATAGCACCAAACTGAGCATATGTATTTTCTATATTTATAGAACAATGATAAAATCTCATACATAGACTAAGCATAGTAAGAAAATAGCAATAACATGGAATAATTAATAGCATATACTATAATAAAAGTAATGTGAATATGGTCTATTTATCTCTCAAAATATCTTAGTTTACTGTACACACTCTTCCTCTCATAGAGTACAGATAAACGGGAGTGGTGGAACATGAGAATAAAGGAATAATTCCAAAAAATGGGTCCACTGTGTTGAGCATCATATTTTTTTTTCTAAAAAAGTGTTTTACCTGCAGTCCTGCCTGGTTTAAGTGGACAGGAAATATCACATTTCTCAACAAACCACCTGCTATCTGCAGGAGAGATGCAGGCCTGGAATAATGTTAATAAGTGGATTCAAGTTATCCTGAGAAGGGAGACTCTGTGACCATTTTCACAGACCAGAACCTAGAATGCAGAAAGACAAGGATAATTCCTCCTAACCATAAAATCTGAAAGAATTTATGGTTAAGAATACAATTAGAACTGGTCACCAAGGGCCAAAGTGACCTAGAGTGTTTAGGGCAGCAAAGACTTGAAAGTCTGATGTCAGTGAAAAATGAAGAGTCGGGCCTGGGCAGAGTTCTCTGGGAATTTCTCTGGGATCCCCAATGAGACTGGAATGTAGATGTTGCATGCTGCTCCCTTGAGAGTGTCAAGGCAACTGTTGACGCTATGACCAGAAAGGGCATCATTTGCACTGAGTGAGGCTGGACCATTGAGTCATGATGGTAGTAGCAACTGGATTTCAGGAGAACATGATATACATGGTTGGAGATCTTCAACAGAGGAAATATTCTTTTTTATTCCAAAATTCTTTGGAAAAATATTATAATATATAATTATGTGATTTTATTTTTTAACTCATCAAAGCATTACTTTGGAGGCCATAATTCTTCAAAGACAACGCAAATAACTTTAATGGTATACTCCATCTAAGGATCATATTCCTTAATTTTGTCTTTTAATGTAAATGCAATTCTAAACAGTTCATAAAATTGCATCATTGGTTCTTCTTTTGTTTTTTTTTTTTTCTTCATCTTCCTCTTGCTCTGTAGATAAATTAATAAGATCTTCCAGTTTTTCATTTTTAACACATCTTGATGGCCTTCCATATGTTCTTCCACATCTTCATTAAGCATTTTGGCATATCTTTGTCCACCAACTTGTCTTACTCCCTGAATTATCTTTCTAACTTCTTCATCCATCATTAGGAAGTTTTTGTAATTATTCACAACCTCACTTCATAAGTTCTTTCAGTAGGCATTTGTAGTTCCAGGTTTTAACTCATCTTTTGCAGTCATAATATCTGTGACTTCTTCAGCAGTACTGAAAGCTTTCCAGAATTGTCTTATATCTACATCAATAGTTGATCAAATATGTCATGGTCAGGTGTTTTACTGATTGTTAGCAATGCTGACAATTCCAACTTTTTCTTTTCCACATGTTTCACTCCTGGGATTAAACATTCACAGAGCCATTGCATATGGAAAATGAATCTTTCCCATATTTTCTGACTGCAATGCCAGAACTCAGATAAATTTAGTTTTGTTTTTGAAAGTGTATGGGTCTTCACTCTGCACTATGCCTGGCTTTAACACATTCCCCAACAGTATTGCCATATAACATCACAATTAACCTATTTTCCAAATTTTATGTCTTTTTGCTTCTTTTGCACTTTCATGAATATAAACTCTATTGGGCGTCTTCCTCCAGAAGAGCCCAGCTTCATGCTGTAAAGAACCTCAGATAATTTTTCTTTTTCTTTCGTTTCTTTTTTTTTTTTTTTTTTACATTTTTTCACTTCAAAATTGTTCCTGAAGCTGTGTAACCATTCCTTACATCAGGTAACGGTGTTACTTGTTTCATGATATTCTTTGTTGAGTCTCCATGTAGGATCAATATCTTCTGGTGCAATACATTGGCATCAATCAGGACATGTTTTATGTCCACATCTTCCATACTCAAATTTCATGTCTTTTCCATGTTAATTAAGCATTTATTGTACACAGTGACCATAAATTTTGTACTCTGAAGTACAATGGGAAAATTTATTTTGCCTTCTTCAATTTGATAGATAGAAGATTCAAGCTTCCTGTGAACCTTCAGCATGGATTATTTTTCTTTTTTCTATGAAATCCTGAACATCCACTTTTTCACTTAAAGGAAGTGCTCTACAACTTCTTTCTGGAAAATCCAAATCAGTATTATCACTCTTACTCTTTGGAACATTTCTAAGTAAATTAGGGAGGCCTGGATACAAGTACTGTGATACTGTTCCAGTTGATTTCATCACAAAAATGCCCAGTTAAATAAGCAATGTGGGTAAAATATATAGGCTGGATACAAGGGACAAAGCAGTAATGTTTTCCTTGGTCTTGATGAAGTGGTATACTGAGACTTCATCATGCTATTCAGAAAAGCGCAAAATTTAAAATTTACAAATTGTTCATGTCTGATATTTTTATACATTTTTAGTAGTTCTCTTTTTCATAGTATAAAATAAGGATCCAGTTTCATTTCTTTGCATATAAATATCTGGTTTTCACATATCAATTAATCAAAAAGACTCTCCTTTGTGATTTGAACACTCTTGACATGTGAGTAAAATATCAATTGTAAGTGCATAGGTTCATTTGTAGAGTTTCTATTCTGTTCTGTTGTCCTGTGTATATATTTTAATACCAGGATCATGCTGTTTTAATTACTATTGATTTTTATTATAGATTAAAATTAGATGGTGTACACTGATGTCTCCATATGTGGTTTTTGCTCATAATTTCCTGGGATATGTATTGGTTTTTTTGTAATTTTATATGGTTTTAGGATTTTTTAATATCTATGAAAAATGACATTGCAATTTTAATAATAATTACACTGAATATATAGAAAACTTTGAGTAGTATGCACATTTTAACAATATTAATTCTTCTAATCCATGGACATAAAATATCTTTCTATTTATTTGTGTATTTTTCAATTTGATATTAATTTTTTTTTAGGTATCAGTTTTTTTTATTTATTATTATTTTTGAACAACCTTACACGATTTTAACAAAATAATATAAAATGTGTATAAAATGTGTAAATATTCTGGATATTGCAATTATCTCCAGGAGTGCCCCCCCCATTACCCTCCCTTATCCCTCCCTTCCCTTTCCCTTTATAATTCTAGAAAAAAGGTATTAGATTGTAAACCTTTACATCCTATCTGGATTTAACTCATGTTACTAGACCAACTTTCTCACTGTCCAGGGTCTAGTCCCCACCTCCACCTATGAGTGGAGACAATCGACCCTTAGATCTCTGGGTTAAGCTGATTTTACTCATCATGATCTCTTCCATAACCATCCATTTACCCTCTGATATTAATGTTT
The DNA here is from genome assembly GCA_004027875.1 of Aplodontia rufa. Taxonomy (NCBI): domain Eukaryota; kingdom Metazoa; phylum Chordata; class Mammalia; order Rodentia; family Aplodontiidae; genus Aplodontia; species Aplodontia rufa. The sequence goes on along the minus strand of PVKS010013519.1, from coordinate 19,793 downwards.
TATAATGACTTAATACAACACAATTTTATCATTTTAGAGTTCTGTATGTCTGATGTTTTTCCCTATTTTTGTTGGATTAAAGTCAGTGTCATCAAGATTTTATTCATTAAGGAGTCTCTAGGGGAGAATTTGTTCTCCTCCCATTTGCACTTTCTAAAGAACACTATTGTTCCTTGCTTCATGATCCATTTCTTCACCTTCAAAGCCAAAAAGAAGGGTTATTTCTTCTCCTGTTGCATAATTTCCCACATTCGTCTTCTCTGTTAAACTTTACACACTTCTGATTATGTTAGGTCTGGATAATCCAGGACAGTCTAGCTGCCTTCAGTTCAGCTGATTAGTAAACTAACTTTGATCTCCAGCCTAATTATTCTTTTTCTATGGTATTACAGGTTTGCAGGTTCTGAGAATTACAGTGCACACATCTTCAGAGGGCAGGGACATAATTATTTCTAGTATCTTAATCTGAATATGAGGATGAATAATTAATTCCTATATAATAAAATTATTTGAAAGTTGTATTTCTTGGTAAAGCTACTTTTTCATTCACTCATTCTTTTTTCAAGAATTATGTATTGTCATTGAAAAATCTAGGATATGGTACTTATGAAGAAGGAAAAGCAGTTTGCATCCAAGCCTGTTTCTTATAAAGTGTGTGATAGTGGGGAATGTTTCATTTTCGTGGAGGCTTTATTTTTCATGACAAAATGAAGGCAATTAAACACATGTTAAGTGTTGTCTGAGACCTGAGTATGATAATAAAAGCACTCACTATGTGCCAAAAAAAGTCAAAAGTCAATAAATGTTGCAGGTTATAATTGTAGCACAGTGCCTACACCAAGTAGATTTTCAGTAAGTGGTGTTTATTCATTAAATTGAATGATTTATTATTTCAAAAGTTTTTTAATCTCCTGTCATTACCAAGTAATACCAAAAATCACACAAGAAAAAGCATGTTATTTTTAAACTATAATAATAATAATGTCATTTCTTTGAATAAAAGCATCTATATTTTAATATAATTATCAGCATCCTTTTTACAGATTTAAAGAATTAATCACACAAATATTAACAGATGTTGGCAGGGTCCAATAAGAAAGTTAAGAAGTGTTGAAGATCTAAAATGTATTGGTTCCTTAATTCCTTATGAGGATAGTATTTTATTAGGTCTATTGTGACTTTTTTTTTTTATTAGAAGTATATAGAGATACAATTGAGGAGGAAACATTATCAAACCATCAATAACCAATGTATATATACTTTTTTTTATCCAGGGGTAATGACAAAACATGGATGACCACCTTGGATTTCACCTGTTGCAGTTTCCCCCAGAAGAACTCTTGCATTAAATGGGTATCTTGTGGAGGAATGACATCAGCTTCTGAGATGGTTTCCCCATATTCCCACTCTCCAGTCTCCTATGAGTTCATACAATAACTTCAAATTGTATGATTCTCAGAGTAATAGGGGGATGGATCCCTAGGATACTTGGAGGCGTAGGGAGGGGGATGCGGAGTGGGGAGGGTGTATGAAGACCTATTGTGACTTCTTAAAAAATGAGTTGACTTGGGGCTAGAGTGGTGGCTCGGCAGTTATGGCACTTGCCTGGCATGTGCAAGTATGCAAGTTCAAACCCCAGCACCACACACCCAACAAAGTGTCTGGGGAATGAAAGTCACATGAACAACTAAATAAAATTGATTCTTTCTCTCTCTTTCACTGTCCCCTCTTTCTTAAAAAAAAAAAAAAAGTTTCCATGGAAACCTGAGTTTTCAAATGCTTTATAGATTTACACCTCCTACCTTTTATCTATAAATTAACCTCAGCTGTGACTTTGCTATTTTGTCAGTACTGCCTTTTAATATTGAGAATTCATATAATTGTAGGTATTATAAATTTACTTGTGAAAAGTGGACCTTCTTTTATATGGTAGATAAATTGAAATTTTACACATACATTTAAATCTTAAGACACATATATGGGTACTAAATTTAAACTATTATAAGATGAAATTTTATTCCATTTCAAAATTTACAGCTTAAATACTTATATTTTATTCCCAAAAGTTTAATTATATATTACATTTTTTCACTTAACCTACAGAATAAACGAAATTTTCCTTTATATACTTTCTCAAAGAAACTACTGTATCTAGGAAAGATATTTCTCTGAATATCAAGGTGTACATTTTTAAAACAATTAACAATTTTTTCTTGAATGCCTGTAATAATATTGTCTTATTTCTACTTACCATATTTCCAAGATTATTTCATGTTTTCATGAACAAATCATGGTATACCATATTGCACTGTAATTCCATTTAATTAATAGGGTCTCTTTTAAAATATTAATTGTACAAATTTATAACATATGGTGTGGTGATTCAATATATGTGTATAATGTGTAATGATCAAAGCATAGCAGTTAACAATTCCATCTCCTTAAATCTATTTTAAACTTTTGATTAACATATAATAGAGTACATATTTGTAGGGTTCAGTGTGACATTATGATACTTGTATTAGTGTAATTAACATTTCTGTCTCTTTATCATTAGTGTTTAGACATTGAGTTATTTCTTCTAGCTATTCATAAAGTGTATATTATATTATACTCCTCATAGTTCTCTAGGAACATTAGAATTTATTGCTGTCTGTCTGTTATGATTTGGATATGTGACATAATCCCAAAAGCATATGTGAGACAATGAAAGAATTTCAAAGGTGAAATTATTGGATTATGATAGGTATAAACAAACTAATGGATTAATTCACTTATATGTAGTATCTCGATGGCAACTATGGGTAGGTAGAGTATGGCTGGAGTTAAGTACATTGCAGGGGTGTGCCTTTGGGTTTTATATTTTTTCCCCCTGGTAAGTGGAGGTCTATCTCTTGTTTCTTGGTTGCAATATCCAGAGCTGCTTTTCCCTGCCATGATGTTCTGACTTATCTCAGGCCCAGAGCTATTGAGTCTGATGACCATGTACTACTGAAACTCTAAAATTACGAGCCAAAATAATCTTTTCCTCCCCTAGGTTGTTCTTAGTGGTTCTTTTCGTTATAGCCGAGTGAAAACTGACTAAAATACTGTCCTTTCTTTTCTCTAGCAATCCCTATTATACATTAAGCTTGACTTTTTTAAACATCCACATAATGAGAAACAATGTCATATTTGTGTTTGACTTATTTAAATAAATATACCTTCCATTTCCATCCATTTTGCTGCAATTGAAACAAAATTCTTCTTTTTATTAATAAAAATATTCCAGTGTGTATATACTCAGCACTTTATCCATCCATTCATGGATGGGCATCGAGTTTGATTCCATAACTTAGCTCATGTAAATAGTACTGCAATGAACATGATGAGAGTGCAGGTATTTGATGCTTTTCTTTTGGCATCAATGGTAGTGGCACTGCTGGATCACAATGTAAATCTATTTCAAATTCTTGAGAAACTACTGGACTGTTCTCTGTAGTGGGTCTATTAATTTTGATTTTCACTAAAGTATATATGAGATTTTCTATTTCTCCACATTCTTAGCAGAATTAAATATTGTTGTCTTTTTAAAAGTAGTTATTCTTACTGTTAAAATGATATCTCATTGTGGTTTTGACTTACATTTTCCTGAGTCCTAATAAAGTTTAGCATTTTTAAATAAATTTCGTGGTCATTTAAACTCCTTCTTTTGTGATTTTTATGCCTGTGTTTTGTGCAGGTTTATTTGGAGCATTTATTTTCTTATTAATAATTTTTAAAAATTTTAAAGTTTTTCTTATATATTCTGGATCTTTATCTACTTAATACTTCTTATAATATGCAAAAATAATTTGCTCTATGATAGAATCCCAGTATTTATTTTCAATTGGCTCAGACTTTTTGATTTAGGTGAAATAGTACTGACTCTTGTTATTCAAGCAAACATTTTCCTAAATTGTCCAATAGTAATTGTATAACATAAAACCACCTAAGGAATTTTTGAGACCCAATATTTTATTATAGAAAATTTAAAATTAATTTTCTCTATTATCTATATAAGCAAACACAATGAATTTTCAAGAAGTTCATCTAACATCAACTTCAGTGTTTCCCAGCTCTAGAATTGACAAAATTTCTTAAATCTACAAATCAAGTCTTCCAGTACACTCATCTCTTTAATGGATCAGGGAATTCTTTAGACATTTCATCCTCAAACTGGACATGATAGTGTATTGCAATAATCCTGGCTACTTGGAAGGCTAAATGAGAAGGATAGCAAGTTCAAGTCTAGATTAGACAACAAGTCCTTGTCATAAGAAAGAAAGAATGAGAGAAAGAGATAAAGGGAGGAAGGGAGTGAGGAAGAGAGAAAGACAGAGAGAGAAAAACAGAGAAAGAAAGGAAAGGAAAAAAATTGAATTTTTTGTCCCATACGTGGAGGTCTCAGATAAGCTGTATATTATACACTATGGATTCAATTAACCTGGAATTATTACTGCAATTCTTAAATGTCTATAATATTGTCACAACTAAGACACCAAGTTATTCCTTTCCTCAAAGGCATTATGTGAAACAAGCAATCCTACATACATGAATTGGGATAGATTAAATAGTTCTTTACTGAAAATGTTAATATATATCATATTCAGGACTATAAATATTTTTCTGGCTGTCCAATGGAGTAGTTATCGAGTGGAAATTTTGCTCACATTAGGAAACTATTGCTGTATTCAAGATTGTGGGTGGTTGTGCTACTGATATTGAGTGGATTAGAACTCAGTGATGTTGTTGAATGTTATGCACAACTAAGAATTATCTAGTTCAAAATGTCAATAGTGTCACTTTGAGAAATGCTTATCATATCAAATTAGAAAATATGACATTATCTACATCTTTTATACTACTGATTACTATTGTATATTACAATTGGAATTAGCACATACATTTTTTAGTGAATCTGCTGAGGAATCCAAGTTGGAAATGTATTAGGTAAACTGAAGAATTCAGAAGGCTGAGCTTACTATTCTTCCATTAAACAAAAGCTGGTATAAATAATTATATTCCACCTTTCTCAGAGAAATTTTCTTCATTTTTCTTTTTTTCTAATTCTTATTGAATAATACTTCTTGATCTCTGTTCAACTGAACAGATTCTGACATTTTTTAAGATCACAGGTATAGTTGAGCCCTAGAAGCTAATTCTTAAATATAGTTACTGTAGCTTTCAACTGTAAAATTTTCAATTATTTAATATTTTTTCTATTCATTAGTGTTTTCTATTTGATATTTTCATCATAACATTTTTGTTTCCTTTATGTCTTTAAGCATTATTTTTTAAAATTCCTTGAACATATTTATAATGGCTACTTTAAAATCATTGTGTGCTGGGCCAGAGCCATGCCTCAACGGTTGCGGCACTTACCTGGCATGTGCGAGGACATGGGTTCGAATCCCAGCACCATCATAAACAAGAAAATGTCAAGCAACAAAAAGCTACATGGGAAACTAAACAAAATTGATTCTCTTCTCTCTCTCTCTCTTTCTCTCACTGTCCCTCTCTCTTAAAAAAAAAAATCATGTGTGCTAAGTTTCTTACCTGTATACTTTCACAGGCAGTCTCTGTTGCTTGGATTTGTTGTTGCTGTTATGGTTTGGTTGGTTGATTATTTTTTTTCCTGTTTGTGGTTCACATTTTCTCATTTCTTTGCATGTCTCAATTAGTTTTCCTAAATACAGTCATCTTTGATTGCAATCCCTCTTGATACTAATTAACCTAACTCGAGAGTTTGCTGCTACTATTTGAAAATTTATTTTTTCGTTAATTTGCTGAGTCATTTTAGAAAAATTAATATGCCCAGTAAAGTGAAATGCCTTCTGCTCCTCTGCAGATGATAGACTTGGGCATGTGCATACTTGATTGTCTTTTTACCATGACTCTCTTTTTCACCGACTTCTAGTAAGCCTCTTTTTTGGAATCACAGATTACTTTTGGGATCTATTAATTGCCTACTGACTGCTCTATTGTTTGACAATGTGTGAGGATAGCCATCATTCTACAATCTTATTCAATTAAAGTCATTCCACAGTAATGGATATTTTTTGAGACTTTTCTTTGAAGTTTGTCCTGACCACAGGAGTAAACTTCTCAACTGTCTCTTTCTTTTGTTCTCTTTTTAAATTAACTGTGCTGCAGTTAAGCTTCTTGCTTTCAAGGAGCTACCTACCCATCTCTCCTCTTACTGTCTATGCACAAAATATTAATTGTTTTGAGTTAATTCTAAGGCTTAAGATTCTAACATTCAGTGTATTTCAAATAAAGTTAATACCTTTTAGGAATTCTTCTGAGCTCTTTACTGTTTTATGAACTTTCTCTGTTTCAAGGCAATATGTCTGAGGCAAAAAAACCTAAATGAAGGGCAGGGACTTTCTTTCTTAAAGTGAAGTGACACCTTTGTTCATAAACAGGTTACTGATCAAGGGAGAGACCATGTGGTCTTACCAGCTTCCCTCTCCCTACATCACAATTTTATTTTATAAACAAATTGGGCAAGAAAATTGGTGCTGCACTTTGCATGGACATAAATCCTGCCCCACCAGAGGGCTGAGTAAAGAAAAGCATTCCTACACCTCTCAGTTGCATTATACTGGAATTTAATCTTTGCAACCTAAAACTGCAGCAGATAAGAAATACATTAAGCCTGTCCCTTCCAGTGAGGCATTGCAGCCCCAAACCTAGAACTTAGGGCAGAGGAATCTTGATCTTTTTGGCCACATCCACCTGGACTTGACATTTCCCAAAGCAGAGATGGGAAGTGCCAAGCAGATTATGACTCAGAGGCACAAAGCCCAACTCCCATAACATATTTTCTTAACTATATACTTATTCACTTGCTGTGTGTCCTCAAGAGAACTTTCAGAAGTTTAAGCGATTGCGTTTGTCTTTATTTTTGTAATATTAACCAGTTTTACTTTTTATTTTGGAACATATGCATAGTATTCTTTATGCTGCCATTTAGGAGCTCTTTTTTCCAGGATTTATTTTATTGCGATAAAAATGTTCTAAAATCAAGTTATGCTTTGGTTTCATCATGTATAAAAGTAAATTTATAAACTATTAAGTTGCTTAGAACTAAAACATCAGTCAGACTTTCCAAAGTTGACTCAAATCCTTTCTATAAGAAATTTATTCATGAATACACACTTTTTTGAAGCTCTCAGCTGTCTGTTGCTGTGACAACATACCTGAACCAATCAACTTAGACGAGGAAATATTTATTTTGGCTCATGGTTTTAGGGGTTTTATTGCATAGTCACTTGGCTCCATTGATTCTGAATCTGCAGTGAATCCAGACACTTTGATAGGGAGAGCATGGTTCAGAAAATTCGCTCACCTTTTGACAAACAGGAATAGGAGGGAAAAAGAGAGAGAAAGAGATGGGGAACAATATGTACCCTAAAAATGTAAGCCTCCAGTCACCTATTCCCTCCTAGGCCCTACCTCCTTAAGTTTCTACTACTTACCAATAACCAACAGCTGGGGAGCAAGCCTTTAATACATGAGCCTTTAGGATACATTCCAGATTTAAATAATACCAAAGCTACTTTGGTTATTCGGTCTTTCTTGGTCATATTTTGTTACATGATAAAAATTAATTTTTCAGCTTCTATGTTATATGTAAGAAAATGTGTGGGTAGAGAATATATATTATATCAAAAGTCCCTTGTTCTAAAAACAATGATTTGGTCCACACTGCACAAGTTATTTTGCTACTTACAACATTATTGAAGTTCATTGGATGTTCTAAAGAATTTATGTACAACTGTATATCTCAGATTTATATAAATAATAATGTAATCCATATAGTTGGCAACATTATGTAGCTACTTAAATAGTACTTCTATCCTAATGTAAATTTTATTTTAAACCAAAGGAGAAAAGTTCTTCTAAAAAGTTGTAAAGATGCCTGCTCTACTAAGGTCCTGTTCCTAATAATTAAAATTGAAAATTAATTAATATGTGCACAGGGACTTTATACATTTTGTCTGAAAGAGCATTCAAAAACTACAATATCCTTCCATATTTTCCTCCAACCTTATTTTTCCATCATTTTTATGAGAAAAACATTTAAAATAATTTCAAAATAGTTCAAGATTTTAAAAAAGTTGCAAATGTGGTACATAGATTTAGTATATACTTTACACCCAATTTCCCTCAAATTGGAGGAGGTTGGTTGGAGGAGGTAGATCATTGGGGGCATTCCTTTGGGGTATGTATGTATATTGTATTTGGTGATTGGAGTTTAGTCTCTCTCTGCTTCCTTTTATGATTCTTTCAGTCACTTTTCCTCTGCCTAACTTGAGTAAAAAAAATATATATTTTTCTACCTCAGGCTTCAACAACCATTTACATAGCTGTTGGTTATAGACAGAAAAATGTACAGGTAATGTCTGTATGTATGCTTATTGTTTCAGTTGAAGCTGTTTTTATAATAATACTGTTTTTAATAATAAAATTGGAGCAATTTCAATTCACCTGCCAACACATCAATATTTTCTTTGGTTGATTGGTATACAAAATCAACAGAATAGATTTGAGCAATGAATTAAGAGAAAGAAAATGACCTATCTAATAATTTCATTTATTACTTTTGAATGTTTCATTTTCATCAGCAATGAGTATAACTGCTTGTAATGTCTCCAAAACAGAGTTGTTGGAGGGTGAAAACCACTACATTTGAAAATATTTATAAATTCTAGATAATACCGAAATGTAAGGGATGATGATAATTTGATACACCTTCATTTCTTTTTACTTCATTAGTAAATCTACTTAAACTAGTTAATATTTGAACAATATTTATAAAACACATTGTCACTAATCGAACATCATTAATAGTATTATGGTTTGGATTTGAGGTGTTCCCCAAAAGCTCATGTGTGAGACAATGTAAGAAGGCTTAGTGGTAAGATCATTGGGTTGAGAGCCTTAACCCAATAAGAGAATTAATATAATCCCCTGATAGGGATTAACTGGGTGGTAGCTGAAAGCAGGTTGGGTGTGGTTGGAGGAGGTAGATCATTGGGGGCATTCCTTTGGGGTATGTATGTATATTGTATTTGGTGATTGGAGTTTAGTCTCTCTCTGCTTCCTTTTATGATTCTTTCAGTCACTTTTCCTCTGCCTCACTCTTCCACCATGATGCTCAGCCTCACTTCAAGCCTCAAGGAATGGAGCTGGCCTTCTATGGATTGAGATTTCTAAAACTGTGAGCCTCCAAATAAACTTTTCCTCCTTTCATTGTTCTTGTCAGGTCTTTTGGCCTCAGCAGCAGAAAAAGCTAACCAAAGCAAATAACATACATAATGAATAAAGCACAATTCTGAGATGAGATCATTGAAGCCCAGATAAGTTACATGAGTGTTGTAATCATTAAGTCATTGAGTGATTGTTCAGAATTTTCATTCCTGCAGTGTCAACGACAGTGAATGTTTCACAGAGCCAAGTCAAGGGTGGGGTAAATGAAGTGAAACCAAGGGCACAAAATTTAATGGTGTGTCAAATACAGTAATTAAGATAAATATTTTAGTGAAGAATTTTTGAAAGTACAAATCAATAATATTATTCATGATGAAGAATATATCAAAATTTTAATTAAAATCACATCTCATTACTGATTTTCTCTTCTGCCTCAGGCTATTCCATATCTCTTGATGCCATTGGATGTGCATAGTAGAACACTGGAGGTCCAGAGTTTAACAGCTTGGCCACCAATTCCAGCACATACTCATGATATGGTAACCACTTGACACATGTATGCTTAAGTTTCCTCATCTATAAAATGCTTATAACATTAGTTTCTACTTGATAGTGTTTATGACAGGACAGAAGAGATGAAGAACTTGGTACTTTCTGTGGCAATGTTTAATTACATTCCATATATGATATGTAGTTATAGCACTGGTTCTTATTTATAGTACTAGTTAAGTGTAGTCATATTTAACATATGTGAATATGCATATATATGCAAGCACACACAAAAATATTTAGAAAAAATGTAACAAAGGAGTGTTTATTCAAACTATTACAGCTGGGTAAAGATTACATTCACAGAATATTAGAAATTTTTAAAATAGGAAAATATTCGTTGGGTTTATATATTCAAAAAATGCTATTACGGAAAAATTTGACAGGAGTTATTTGAGATGATGGGAGTTTGAATACCTCTGGATTTGGAATCTAAATGTGAGTCATCTTGTGTACACCATTAGCTCTACAAGTAAGCTACTTGGTTGTTTTACATGTCTTCTAAGAATAGTTATTTCCAGGCCACAGAGATAGTTATTTTTATTGTCATTAGCATTGTCTAACAAAAGGGCAGTATATATTATGTTGCCTGCATTTCTATGTCTTTTTCTCTATGCATAAAAGCAAGTATCATACACAAACGTAATAAATAGACAAAACTTTTCAGTTACATGGCAAAGTAATTTAAATTGGAGAGTTACTAAAATGCTCACTGTCCCAGGTAAATAAGAAATCATCATCTTATTGCCAGGAACTTTGTGACAGTCACTTCTCCATTCTTCTTGGATTGGGTCCCAGTTTCAGCATTTCTATTTCCTATCTAATGCTGTTTTTTCAGACAGGGTGACATTTCCCATGTCTTGTTAATTTTTAACAGAAGCTCAGTTCACTATTACCTATAATAACTAAGACTCATTTTTTTAAATCCATTAAGCAATATGTATCTAAAACACAGAAATAAGGAATGACTATCTTGGAAAGGCAGATAGTTTGCAGAATCATTAATGTGTTTGTATGTGTGTTTTTGTACAGTTAGCTTGAATATTCTTAGAACTTACTACTTTTATGTTATTTCTAGGGATATTCCTTAAACTGTAGTCACATAAAAGTTTTGTAAATGCTGGCAGCCTGCTAACTTAAATAGCAAGGCAAGTGACAGGTACCAAAGAGACACTGTGATGAAGCTTGCAACACAGGAGACCCTTCAGTACTTTGAAAAACCTATTTTCAACAGAAACCATATATCTTGTTGCTGTTGATCTATGTAATAAAGTGGTTTGAATATATTACTATTCATGCTATTTTGCACTTTGGCTATAACCATTTTTAATTAAAGATATTTTATTATTACATGATATTGAAGCTACAATAAAATAGAAGAAATAATAAAAATTATTAAATTTTAGAAATATTTTTTAAAACCACTGTACACCTTTTTTGTTGTTATTGGTAACTGTCAATGCCCTAAAGGGATGGAAAAAATTTCAATAGTTTTCATATTACTATGCCCTTCTTTTAAAGTTGTAATTTATAACTTAACCATATGTGGTAAACATAGATACCTGGACATGTATAAATCTTCATCATATGTTGTATAATTATATAAAAAGTAAGAAACAGAATTTCCAAAATGTCCTAAAGTACTGGTACTTAAAATACTCAAAGTAAAACATATTTTTAATTCTGAATTTGTGTTTATAGTCATGCTGAAAAAATTGATATTTTATTGACAACATGCAAAGCACAGATATAAAGAATTCCAGGAGAGATATACATTTATTATTGCATTATTCTTAAGTAACAAATGATTGTATGACACCCATATACTCTATAATCAGTTTCTTCATTAATGTATTTCACAGACCAATTTAATGTCTAATGAAATGCTGAAAAACAGTTACTAATTATGTAACACCAGAAATATGATTTTATTGGAACAAAATATTATCAATATATTCATTGTTTTCACTACTATGATATAGGTTTATTCTTTTAAGTTCTACAATTATTTATTTGTATTTCCTTGGGGTCAGTAAAATGCAACCAATTCACTTTAATATCCAAATAATGAGGATATATAATATCATCAAAGAACAAATTGTGAAGAAAATATAAAGGAGGAAAAAACAGAATCTGAAGGGGAAAAAATCAGAAAGTAAAATTTATTGTGGAATTCCAATTAGCTTACCTCATAGCCATAATTCACTAGGTACACCAAACAACTTCAACCATGTTAAAATTTGGTCTTTATAGAGATGTTGACTTGATAACAGTTTATGAAAAAATCAAGCATTATTACTATAGTGAGTCATCAAATCACACAGGTGAATGAAAGAGAAAGAAATGAGCAAAGGATAGTTAAAATAATTACAAGAAAATGAAGAAAATAACAAACACAAGTCAATAACTTCCAAAAATCACTCAATATATAATGTCTTTTCCATTGAAAAAGAGAGATTGGCTGAATGTATTGAAAAAGAAGACCCAATAATATACTGCCTGCAAGGAACTCATATTACCAGTAAAGACACACTGACTGAAAGTTAAGGTATAGATAATATTATTCCAAATAAATGAAATCTCAAAGCAAACAGAATTACCTATATTTATATTTAATAAAATGAACTTTAAGACAAAAATAAGAAATGACCAGGTCATTTCTTCAATGAACTTTCCATTTCTGTGACTAAAATATCTGAAAAGAGAAGCATGGTAAATGAAAAGTTTATATTAGGTTCATAGTTTCAGAGGTCTCAGTCTGTGGACAGCTGAACTCTTTGCCCTGGATCCTAGTGATGCATAACTAGATGGTGGAAAGATACACGGAACTCTGCTGAGTTCATGAAAGTTGGGAAACAATGAGAACACAAGGAACCAGAGGAAAAAATATAATCCACAGGCAGGCAAGCATCCCACTTCTTCTATCCATGCCCCTGCTTGTCTACAGTTACTGCCAGTTAGTTCTTTAATAATATTAATCTATTAAACCATTAATTCACAGATTAGGCTGTAGCACTTGTAACCTGAATATTCCTGGCTTGACACAGGAGATTTTTGGTAATGCACTGTTTCCAAAACCATAACATTCAACATACAATTATCAGAGCATCAATTCATCAAGAAATTATAGAAACTACAAATCTATATGCACTGAATGTAAAGCACCCAATTTTACAAAATAAATGCCAGTAGAACTAAAGGAACAGAAAGACTCCAATACAATAAAAGAGGGTCTTTACAATACTCCACTCAGCAATCAATAGATGATCCCCACAAAATTCAGCAAATAAACATTAGCATTAAGCTGCACTAGAGATGAAATGAACTTAACATACATCTAGAGACAATTACATCCAAGAACTTCATAATATATAATGTTTTTCATGAACCCATAGTACTTGTGCTAACATTTTTGTAATTAAGATGTGGAAAGTTTCACAAAAGTTCATGTGTTTAAAATTTGGTACCCAAACAATATTCAGAGGTAGGACTCTTAGAATTGATTATATCATGAAAACTCTGACCTCATTGATGAATTAATCAATTGATGGATTCAGATCTGAAAGCATTATTGGGAGGTGATAGGAAATATAAGAAATAGGACCTGATTGGTGGATACGGGTAATTGAGTACATACCCTAGATTAACTATATATTAATGTATCTACTGAAAATAGATGTAAAAATCCTCAAAAAAATACCTGCAAATTAAAATCAACATCACATAAAAAAGATCAGATAGCTTACCAAGTGGGTTTCGTTCCAACAATTGAAGAATGATTCATCATAAACAAATAATAAACATAATATATCACACAAAGGGAATAAATGACAAAACTCAAATTATTATCTTAATAGAAAAAATTCAACATACCTCTATGTATTATGATCCTTCCATTACCAATTTATTCAGGACTATATGAAAAAGTCCTGAATAAATTGGTAATGGAAGGATCATAATACAGACTACACACAACAAACTCATAGCCAACTTTATACCGAATGGGGCAAAACTTTAAGCATTTCCTCTAAATCAAATACAGACAAGGATTTTTTATGATCACTATTTTTATTCACTATAGTACCAGATATTCTAGCCAGAAAAAAATAGGCAATAGAAAAATAAGTCATACGGATAGGAAAGCAGGAATTTGACTTATCCCTCTTTGCATATGATGTGATTGCATACATAGAAAACCCTAAATACTCCACCAAAAGACTAGGAGGATAAATAAATGATTTCAGCAAAGTAGGAGAATATAAAATTAACATACAAAAATCAGTAGTTTTTCTATACACTACAAATGAATTTGCTGAGAAAGAAATCATGAAACCTCTCCCATTCATGTTACATACATTACCACAACACACAGACATGCACACACACACACACACACACACACACACACACACAAAGGGGACTAGAAGAATTAATATTTTTAAAATGTCCATAATACCAAAAGTGATCTATAAATTCAATACAATCTCCAACACAATACAAATGACATTCTTCACTGAACTAGGAAAACAATCCTAAAATTCATATGGAAACAAAATACCACAAATAACCAAAGCAATCTTGAACAAAAAAAGAGCAAAGCTGGAGCCATCATGCTCCTGATTTCAAGACATATTACAGTTTTAAAGTGAGCAAAACAGCAAGATATTCGAATAAAAATAACCACATAGGCCAATAAAATAGAATAAGGAACTCAGATATGAAGCAACTTATCTGTAACGGATTCTGAACATAGTTGCTAAAAGCATGCATTCGTGAAATAATGATCTCTTTAACAAATGGTGCTGGGAAAATGATAACCCCATGCTGAAAATTAAAACTTGATAGCTCTCTCTCACCATGACAAATATAAACTCAGAATGAATGAAAAAAATTTAATGGAAGACATGAACTTCCAAAATTACTAGAGAAAAATAAAAGATAGACACGGTAAGATATTGAAGAAGGAAGAAAGGGAGGGAGGAGGGAGGGAGGGAAGGAGGAAGGGAGGGAGGAAGGAAAAAGAAAGGAGGAAAGGAGGGGGAGGGGAAGGAATGGGGACTGGAAGGGAAAAGAAAGAAAAAACAACAAAAGAAAACAATTCAAATTGGATTGCATAAAATTTGATGGAATGCTGCTTGATGATTTGGGTTATCATTTACACACCTATTGTTATTCAAATTTTAAGATGATACTCCATATTTTTATTCTAAATTACCCTAATAGAAAGCAGCAAAGATTATATGTTGAGGAATAATGATCTATTATTCTTTCAGATTAAAAGTAATACATCATTTCTGGAATGGGAAAAAGACAAAATTAATAAAATACATTTTGACATATTTTATTCAAAATTAAGTGTCTTCATATATCTGTATTCATGATAGTATTCCAAAGGGGGATCATACTTGAAGGTCAAAATAAAAGATAAGAGAAATTCAGTCTCATTCACATCTCAGAACACTTTTGGTGCTGATTTAATTAAAGATCATGGAATAAATCATGCAGTATTCCTGAAAGATATACTTTTATTAAACTTAACTTGTATTGTGAGCCTTCATTGTTACATGCAAGTTTAATTCTGTGTGCATTAAAATTTTCACATGGCAAAAAGAGTGTCTTATACACAAATTCATTGATTGAAAATATGAAATTAAATATTTGTATATCTATATAACTACTTGTAACTTAAATCTTCATGATCTTTATTTGTTTACTTATAAGAGAGAGAGGGACAATGAGAGAGAGAGAGAGATAGAAAGAGAAAATCAATTTTATTTAGTTTTTCATCTGATTTTTGTTGCTCCGACACATAGTTGTGTATGTGGTTCTGAGATGCAAACCAGAGCCCTCGTTCATGCCAGACAAGCACCTTAACCACTGAACCACTGCTCCAGCTCCAAGATTTCATATGTAGAAGCAGACTGGCTACAAGGTGGAAAAATTAAATTTCAATAACCTTCCAAAGTATGTTATTTGACTGTATTTGACTACATAGATTGATTTAGCTGATTTAGGCAAGTGAAAACAAAAAACAAACAACAAAAAAAAAGAAAGATCTTTTTCTTCTTCCATTACATTTCACTTTTTCCTTATAGGAAATTCTACATGGAAAGTTGTATCTGAATATAAATAAACTTGTAACATAGTTAAATGTTAATTAGGTCCATCATATTCTACATCCTTAATGTTTATTCTTTACTTTGATACAGAGAGTCATTCAAGGTGATGAACATAACAATACTGGGGACACACATAAAGTTTGCTTCTGTTTCTAAGAAATCCTCCCCAGATAATTTCCTTTATGGATTTGAGATCCCTGGTAGTTCTGTGTTCTCCTGCTAGAAGGTATTTCAAAGAGTATAAGGGAGTAGGGCAGATAGAAATGAGGCAGAGAAAGAGATTGCTAATCTTAGGTTGATGTATTCAGACATGCCTAGTGTTCTTCATTCCTAATAAATAGGTTGCATATTACCAGCAGGGATGTGTATATATTATGTGTTCAGAAAACCAATAAAATGTCATTCTTCCTCTAAGATAGTATTACCTAAGCAATTATAGTTCTGCAACTTTGCAACCTTGTCCAGATTTTCTTAGGAGACAAGGTAGTCTCATCTATGCCATGGATATTTCCTGAGGTCAACTGTTCTTTCCTAAAGAGACTTTGATACTTAAAGTTCACAAGATTTCAACAGTTGAAGGTCCTTGCTGCAGGGCAAGAGCAACAGCAGGTTGTTTACCCTCTTAATATTCCTTGCATACATGTTTGCTAGGAAATAAAATTATTTTGGCTCAGTGTGTCCTATAGAAATCTGAAATTGCTATTTTATTGAGGTAAAAGACCATGTGCATGAAACTAAACATGCTTTTGCTTAGAGATGGCAGTTACTCCTAAATTTGGATAAGCCCTAGAAAGAGGGTGGTGGTGTGAAGGAGAAGGTTTTTTTTTTTTTGTTTGTTTTTTGTTTTTTTTTTTTTGAGAATGAATGTAGTTACCATCAAGATTACACATGAAATATTGCTCTTAAAAGTTTGACACTAAAGTCTGCCTATGTCAGATGCCAATGCATAGGACTGAGAAAAATCACTCTTTATCTTTATTCTATTACATAGAATTCCTGAATATTTACAAATATAACAAGAATCCTGAGACCCAACAGAACCCTGGATAGAATTACAGCTCTTTTATTCTTGTGCTTGTTAATAATTGAAGGTGTAGCATTATCTTGGTTTTGAAAATAGAGAGTTAAGGACTGTTCCCAAGTATGACTTCTATGCTGTAGCTTGTATTAGAGTGTCTATTTATCACTTAAATAAAACTTGATTATGTCATATCAATCCTTAAGAGAATAACATTCAAAGGACCTAGATAAGACAAAATAGAGGCAAGAAAACATACTCAGTTAAGAGCACCTCACCTTACTTTACCATTACAGAGACTCTAGGAAAGATAATATTTTCTCTACATCTAGAACAATACACTGAAACTCACAAGGAGATTCAAATTCAATAATTCATCCATGTTTCCTCATCCATAGAGACAAACTATGAATTAAGCTTGAGTCTCAGTATTTTGGAAATTAAACTCCGTCCATGGTATTATGCTTCCATTCAGGGGCAGCAACATAATTTCCAGGGCACAAAATACACTGGATATGTGGAATAATTTGTTCAAAGAGTAGAAAAAGTGTCATTACAGATATTAAATTTTGTTTTCTTCTTTAGTCTCCTGCTTGACTTATCATGGTGTTCTTACTTCTGATTTGAAGTTAATCTGAGTCAAGAAATTAAAAATACATTCATTGTCATGAATTATCTATTCATCTTTGTATTGTATAATGCAATATTTTAAAACAAATGTAAAAGCATTTAATTTTGTGCAAAATTACCTCAAAGATACTTTGTTTCATATATCATGCAAAAATTTCTAGTTTATTGTAACCAAATGATAAAAATGTTCCACAAAAAGAGCTAAACTATCCTTATTTCATTTCAGTATGGATGCATATTCTATCAACACTATACTTCAAGCTTGTTGATGATTAAGGAAGGTTGAAAACGAAAAGAAATAATGAGTGTCCTTATCTTTTCCTTTCCTTGTCATCGTTTTTAATATAAGTAGTTTGTTATTACAGGGAAGTAATATACAAAAGGACACGTTAGGGTCCTTGTTTGCTTGGTGGTTCATATTTGTTAGAATGAACTGTTTTCTATATTTAAAAAAAAAAAACTTAAGGCTCACATGGAAAGTGCAGACTCTCTGTGCCTTATACTGCTTTGAGACTCACTGAGTTTCCACACATTTTGAGTGCCATGAAATTCTATTCTCTTAAGGTGCCAGAAGCACTGTAGATGAAAGGTTTTATAAGAAACAGCAGAGAGATGCTGCCTGTATTTTCTCTGCTCATGCACACAATACATTGCCTTTGTTTATAAAAGCATGTTGTTTCAAGGGTCTCAAAATGGCATTCATCCCACCATCATGGACTCCCAGAAGCTCGTGATTTTCACCTCACCCTGCAGGACAGCACACAGATTTCCATGGTAGGACACAGCACCCTGTGTGGGGCAATATTATCCCTGCTAACTCGCTAACTCCAAAGGAATAACGTGGTCCATTAACGAGTATAAAGGAGATCTTAGGGGAGCCCGCAGCACTCGGCCCCGCCCCCGGGGGGAGGGGAGCTGCTCTGGAGGGCGGAAGTGGAGCAAGGGAGTGAGTTTCCTAACCACGTACCCTAACCCAGTTGGCTGCAAACTCCCTGATCTGACTGCTCTTAATTTACCTAATCTTACGTAAAGCTCTGGGAATTAATTGCTCACATTAGCAAACTTGCAGCTGTTTGTGCAGCAGTACACCACTGTGACATTTCCCTGAGGGGGGGGTCGGGTGGCCCAGCAGTGTTATGGGGCCTCAGTCCCCACGATCAGAAACAGAAGTTACTGCCCCCCCAACTAGCCATCTGCCCTGGGGGCTGTAGGGAACTACTATTCACCTCTCCAGCTCACCAACACTCTGTTGGCGACCTTCTGCCCTTTGGACTGCCCCCCTTTTCACCCAAATAGGAGGACCCTGTGAACAGAAATTGCTCCAGCATCACGCATCCCTTTATAGGGGATTCTCTGCTTCAGCCTCTGCTTGAAATCTGCCTCAGGAAGTTTTGAATATATGGGGCAACTCGGGCTTCACCTTAGCATCTGAGCTCCTTGCATAGCCAAGGTTCCTTAGGCCTGGACCTCTCTAGCAGGGTGCCTCCTAGTGCTTGCAAATGAGAAGCACATAAGCACAGGCATGATCTGGACCATCTTCTGAGGGTTTCAGTCAACCCCACAGAGCAGCTCTTGGGACTTCTGAAGATCACAAGACACATGGAGTGGGTCACCAGTGATCCTGAGGAAGCGAGTCTCAGGCTAGCCACTCTCCTTAGATCAATCAGAGACCCACACATCTACAATAGGATCAACTCAATTGTCTACAACTTCTGAGCCCGAGGTCCAAGAAATATCTAGAGTGTGGATTGGCAGAAAGCAACCATCTCACGATTACAGCCCAGGGAGAGCTGAATATCCCTTTGTAACACAAAATTTTGAGGAGATCCTCTAAGAAAAACCAGGCCACTGGACTCAACCAATCTGCTTCTCCCCAGACAAGCTCAACTCCAAAGAATCCTCAGCTTGAGGTCAGATTTGAACACACCACCCCATGTTACATTCTTTCTGACCTAAGGGCCAGAAAATCTCAGAACTGCACCAACTAGTTTTGTGGTTTCTTTTTTTCTTTTTCATTTCTTCATTTTTTTCTTTTATTATTATTATTATTATTATTTTAAACAGGAATCCAGCTGGAATATAATTGTTTTAAATTTTTAACATTACTGTGGGTTTTAGGTTTTTTTTTTTTCTCTGCTCCTTTCTTGCCTTATGATTAATACTGAATTTTGGTGTCAGTGAATATAAATACTTATCTGTGTGTATGTATTGGTGATTGGCTCTTATTTCTTTAGGTCTTA